>CM031242.1:1025228596-1025282858 GCA_018340775.1 Taxus wallichiana var. yunnanensis
TGTAAAATCATGTTGAACATGCAAGATAATCGGGTAAGTATGAGGTTCAAAATGCCATCGATAATAACACCAATTCCAAGATGGAATAATAATCAAGATTATCCAACTGTAAGTTATACCAAATGGAAAGACATAGTGATTGAATTTTGTGGATTCAACAATCCAGAAGTAGAAACATGGACTAATTTTACTAACAAATATAATTGTATAAGGATTGTGGAATCCTTAAATAGAAATGGTTGAATCTATAGTAGGAGGACCTACTAATCCCTAAGTTTGGGGAGTGATGAGCCTTGAAAATTCCCATTCCAAACCCCATTTTTGTATCATCACTTTGTATTAAACTAATATTAGCATTGTTGTAAATAATACTCTTATATACTTAAAGAGAATTTTTGTGCATAAATCTTGTTCATTTTCATCTTTCATATGCTTCTTTGGATGGGTTGATATAGATTGATTTTCATGCTAACAAGTGTGAATGAAAGACCTTTTATAATCCTATCACATGACTCACATAAATCTTAGCGCAAGACTCAAATAAAGCTTAGTGTAGGATTCACCTAGATCCTAGCGAAGGACTTGTGCAATTGAGTGCAAGAATCACAATGGAGCACGGGACTCGCATTATGAGGCAAATGAATCACACAATGGAGCACATGACTCGTAAAGTGCAACAAAGAGCTTATCCAGTCACCATATGAGTTACATAATTCAAGGAACACCTAATTTGTATCAGCTTCCAGTCACCTTGTGACTTACAAAATTAATGGAACCTACTTAGCATCAGTTTAGTTGGAAACTCAAATTATTTGGATGGAAATTGTCTTTTTAAACAAATAGATTATCTCCTTCAACAAGAGTAAAGCGACAACCATTATTGTGCGAAGAACTCAAGTACTTGAGTTGTTTCAAATCTAGTTATCTCCAAAGTATTAGCTAGGTATTATTTGTATCAATGTATTAGTTAGCTATGCAAAGGGAATTGAAACTAACACCTTAATAGTTTCAAAACATGAACTAACTACACAAAGATCATCATGCTAAGAGCTAAACAAGACTAAATACCAACATTATGCATTAAAACTTTGAAATAGAAATCAAACTAATATGCTAAGCATTAGAATCTCTACTCTTTAGATCACCAAAATACTAAATGAACCTAGATAGATCCATGAAAATCAAAGTTGATTGTTTGATCTTCAAGGGTTTGGGAATGGAAGCTCATCAAAGTATGGCTACAAGACCATTTTTATTATCTCCATATGACCCAAAATCTTGGATGGATGAAATGCAAGAATGAGGCTATTAGCTCAAATGAAAGATGCTCTAAGATGAAATGCCTATAGATTAGCTATAAACATGTAAGGTGTAAATAGAAAGGTAGGAGGAGGGCTCCTTATATAGCCCAATGGATAAAAGAATCTCTACATCCCTTTACATGTGGGATAATAGCTAGGTTGAGTTAGTTGTGGATAAGGATGGTTGAAAGGGGGTTGAGTCAACCTTAGGAGAGTTTATTTTGTCCTTTAGTGACTCATGGGGTTTGAGGGGATTTATTAATTAACCCAAGTGATTAATTAATAGGTGAGCAAGCTTATAGAATATTTTTAGAGGAATAATTAGCATGATTTAGACTATGGGAGGAATTTAATCAAATAAATGATGATTTATTGATTTAATGGAAGAGGAAGCTAATTAATTAATAATAATTAATTAGTCTAGATAGAAAGGGGGATTAATTAACGAAAGGTCGTTAATTGGTGTATTTGCTAGATAGAAGAGTTAATTAATTAATGTAATGTAACTAATTAATGGTGATAGAAGAGAAAATGAGCATTTATTGATATGTCGTCAATTTGTAGGAAAGGATATAATTAGTGTAATTTAAGTATTTAAATTTCTTGCGCTAAATATAGGTTTCTACAATATTAACAAGGACTCCACTCATATTTAAAAGGATAAATCTAATCAATAAGCTACATGCAATTGTTACTTTGACCTTGTGACTCCTAGTTATGTTGTTGTTCTCATACAGATATGTTAGTTAATTGTTTAGATAACTTTTGCATTATTGTTAAAATAACAAGTCCTCTTGAAGAGGAACTTGACTTCACCTATTATAAAAGGTGTATGTATTAGGATTAAAAGAAGGTTAGCATTTTTGAGAAGAAAATGATTATATCAAACTATTACTGATCAATAAAAGGGCATGATTCTGAGTTCAATTTTTCTTGTGTAATTAAAATGTTGCAACCAGATCAGAGGGAAGGAGAAAGGGCCACTCCTCCCCAATGTGAAGGGAAGTATTAGATGTTTTTAATTTTTTGATTATTTAGCACTTATAGCTTTGTGTATTACAATATTTACAACATTTAAGATTGTCATTCTATTTCAGTATGCTTTAATTATTTTAATTCATAGATTTAGGAGTCTCTGTTTATTTCATCAAGCTTTGATTAGATAGAATAAGTTTTTAGGAATAGTATTTGGTTAAATATTTTAATTAATTTAGATGCATGCTCAATATAATTTCAACCATGCTTTGTTGAAAATAGCCTTGAACACCACCCAGTATTGACAATTATTGAATGATTAAAGTATGAGTATCAAAGATGTTTGTCAAATGGAATTTCATCCATTTTTTCCTATAAAGCTCCAATTTTCTTGCACAATATTAACATGTTGAGATTTGCAGGGTTACAAACACAAAGTGTGTAGCTTTATTTATTACAAACAACATTAAATGAAAGATACACCAAGCTACACAAATTTTTGAAATATTATTATTCAACTCTATTTGGTGATGGAAGATAAAAATTTAACCAAGATTCTTGTTAATAAAATTGTAATAAATAAAAGTATTCCATGGGTTTAATTAAATATTACAACTAAAATAGTAATTTAGAATAATACATGATAGTTAATAATCTAATTTGAATTAAGATAAAGCTCGAGATTGGAAAGTTGTCGATATATTTAAAAACATTCATGTATAAATTAGTACATTTAAATGGAACTAACTCACCAATACAAACTATAAAATGTTGAAACAAGATCCTTTTATGTCAAACAAAATATGTGTAGACCTTGTCAAGATGCTTAGGAAAATGTAGGGACTAGTAGTGAGCATATGATAGGTTTGAAAATGTCAAATAGGTTAGGAAAAGGACCTATATGAGGTGGATTGTATTGTATATAAACCCATATGGAGGTTAGGAATCCATCTCTAAATGTTTAAGTGAATCTCAAATTTCAGGAATAACTTCACCTTGACGTTTATTTATAGTTTTTGAAATTAAATGTTATAATGAATATTTGATGTAGTTGAATCATATATCCTTCATTAAAACCTCACCGATCTCACCTTCAAGATGAGAAACCTTATAAAGGTGTTAACATTTTTGTTTACTAGACCAAACCACCCCCTAAAGGATGAATTTTCTCTATGTAGTAATATGCTAAAGTGGTTTCAATTTCACATTGTTCTTATAAAATATTATGATGAGATAAAACCGATGATATAGAAATTTGACATTTTAGACTTCATATTTCTTCACTTGGATGATCCAAGACTACTCTTGGAATATTTTTCATGATTGGATGTAATAAGGGATGTGAACAAGCTATTACAAATTTGAAAAAGTATCTCCTTACTACCTCTACTTTACAACCTTCATCTCCCAATAGTCTTCTCATCCTCTATACCTCCCTAACCTCCATCTCTATTGGAGAAATCTTGGCTCAAGAGGATGAAAAAGCTAAGGATTCTTTTATCTACTACATTACTCAATCTCTTCTCAATTATGAAACCAAGTATACCTATGCTAAATGAATATGCATAACTATTTAATTTTATACCACTAAGATTCATCACTACATGATTTAACAAACTACATATGTCATCATTCATATTGACCGGCTTAGCCATTTCTTCTCCCTAAAAATCACATTGGTAAATGGATGGTGCTTCTCATTGACCTTAACCTATGCATCATTATATAAAAGGTTGTAAAATTCCATGTCATCATAGAAAAACCCATTGGTGTTCAAATACCTTTAACCCAACCCATTTCGATGATTTACCCAATGAGAAGATCCTACTCATTGAGGGGATGAATCAAGATCTTACAATTAAATATAACTACCATAACTTCACTACTGATCTTGAGATACATTCACTCATGATTAGTAATGATAATCCTAATAATAAACCCACAAAAATAATTTTTAAACTAGAAGACAAATAAATTGTTTTCAATCTCCATGAAGACACTTTTTTTTTTTTTATTATTGGCAAATAGTTTTTTGAAAGGGACTATACCCTTGTACAACAAGGCTCAGAAGCCAGAATAGAAAAAATAAGCACAAAGAAAAGGATCAACATCCTGATATAACAATAAGGACCAACTGCAGAACGTAGTCTGCAAAGAAGAAACAACAACCAGCAACACAGAAGCAAATAAACAACTGCTGAACAAGAACAAACATCATCCAGACGAATAGCGCTCCTTCAGGGTAAATTTTTTTTTCTTTTTGTTAACCGTGACCCAGCCTGCTGGAGTCTCCACTGCTGAAGGAGGAGCCAAAGGAGGGGTATTCTCCTTAGTCGCATATGTCCCAAATGGGACAGCCACAAACATATTACTTTCCGTGTTACCCTCAACAACTTGAGCAATTTTCATGCTGCTAACAGTTTGATTTTCGGAAAGAGGGGTTTCAAGGGCAGATTTGGATACAGCCACTGTTTCCACTTTTGATTCAAGATCCCTTTTAGCATCAAAAATTAGGTGCTCTGGGAGTGCATCTTTCCACCAATTCCTCTTTTCATGTTGACGTTTTTCCATCCCACAAGCAGTAGAGGTGTGTCCTAAGCCAAAACATCTTCTACATCGGAAAGGTAGACCTTCATAATCAAGAGTTTGTGACCAAGTTCGATTTTGCACTCTAAGATCTATAGTAGCAGGAAGATTTTTATCAGTGTCAAGTTCCACCAGGATCCGGGCATAGGTAGTATGGGTGTAATTAGTGGTTTGAGAATCTATAAAGAGTGTAATTCCCAAGGTATTGCCAATGGTTGTCAGACAGTCCTTACTCCAGAATTGGATAGGTAAGTGGGGTAGCCTGATCCAAACAGGTTTCCAAGAGAAAGATTCGTGTGCGGGTTAAAGGCTGGGAACCAGGGTTTCATGACCAAATATTTAGATTGACAGGACCAGAGTTTAGAAGCAATGTTTTCTTTATCAGCTACTAAAGAGAAAGTCACAATGAAAATTCCCTTAGCACACAGATGTAAGTCTATCTTACCAGTTAAAGTTGGAGTCCAATGTTGAGAGATCCATGCGTGAAGAGTAGGAAGGCTGGGCCACAGTCCCCCGAATCTACAAATCAAAGCGTGCTCTTTGTGGTAAATCTCAGATGAAATAACATCTTCCCCAAATGTAATACATGGGGTAATGTCTGCAGGTTTCATGGAGGATTCCTTTCCCTTTAGAACGTCTTTGAAGGAGGATCCATGCTTATTTTCTCTATCTAATGGTGTACCATGTTCCAGCCCACCACAAGAAGAGCTTTCCAGCAAGGGATTGAGAGGGCCATTGCCTGGCATATTCACAAGAGCACCCCTAGCTGGAGTTTGAAAATGATTTGTGCAGCCGTCCTCGGAACCCCGGCATTAGTGAAGGCAAGATCAATCCACGAACGGGGCGAACCCACACTGTTCCTCCTCCAACCCGTTCTACTGGCCGATCCTTGAGTGTTTCTGTTCCAGTGCTCGCGGACCTACGTGGATCTAGGCATTTTCACTGGAAACCTTCTGGAGTTTGCGCCGCCATTAAAACCATCTTCTATTCCCCATTTAGTCATGGGGTCTAATTATAAGCGTGGGAGGTAGAAACCATCGGACGGCGAGCAATAGAGGGGCAGAGAGGTCGAAAAACGGTGCGGGCAGAGGACGCGGGCCGAGGCCGAGGGCCGAAGGTACGAGCAGGAGTAGAGGGCCGAGGCCGAGGGCCGAGGGCCGAAGGGTGTAGAAGTGGATCCTCTCAAGAGAGGCCATGAGAAATGGAAGAGGGGCGGGATAGAGGCGGACAGAGGGTTTTGAAAATGGTCCATGAAGACACTTAGACTCTCCATTTCAACAAATAAAAAAATTCTTCTGGGGATCTAGGGAAAATTGTGTTCTCACTTATCCATCGAAGTAAGACATTTCCTTTTCTTTACGACTTGTGTTTAACATCACTAACAATATTATAGGAATATGAAGCTCTTAATCTTGGTATGAAATTTTATCTTACTTCCAATATCACACATATCCATGCCATGGGTGACTCATCACTTGTTTCTAGAGTCGTCTGGCACCTATCAATGTTGTAGAAATAACCTATTAAAGCATACCATGAAGGGATAAGAATTAGCATGAAAGTTTATTGGGTCCATACTTAAAGTTCATGTTATAAATCATCATCCAATTTATCCAACATCAAGCTTACCCTTTAGATTTTGATGATAAATAATGAAATTTATCTAAAATAATTCTATAAAGTACATCATCAAAAAATGGCATCCTTCATTATCATAACTTTGAAAGTACCCTCTTCCATTATGTTTTGAGGATGAGATCCCTTCTCTAGTAAATAATGACATGGGGAGCTTATGGTGGACACTATGGAACCCATTCCAAAACCCACAATGCATACATATGGGTCAAGGATTTGCCTACCCTAAAATATGATGCACATGCATTCACCAATAAATGTACATTGTGTCAATACGATGATGAGCTAATTCACTCTCCCATGATTGAGATTCAAGTACTCAAAGTCCCTTGTCCCTTTCGTATGTGGGTATTATATTTCATCAAAACACTCCCTCACTCCCGAGATGGACATATTTTCATGATTAAACCAATAAATATTTCAATAAATGGGTTAAAGTTATGCCTCTCACCGATATGACCAAATTTACTCTTAGGAAAAATATAGTGTAGTGCTCACGTCATTATTGATTTATGGTGAGTAACTATATAGTAAATATCTATATAATAATTTGTTATAATAATAGCTCACATGATATTGATTTTTGACTTGTGTTTAAACAAATCATATATTCATGTAGAGCATTTTTTAGCTCCCTTATTTTAGAGTAATCATATTGCCTATAAATTAGGCATTCTATGCTAGTAAAAATATATGAAGTTTATTATATTTAGTAGATGTAAGCTCTTGAAATTTTATTTTGTATAAGAAGGATTTCTTGGTAGAGAAAGGATCTAGTTTTCTACATAATGAAAGTGTAATTTGATATGAAAGGGGAATTCATTGTTATTTTCCCTAAGAATGAGTAAAACTAGTATTATAAAAAGTCAATAGTTTAACTTTAGGTTCATTTTAGCTTTTTCTTGGGACATCTATATATCTATACTTCAGATATTTATTTTTGTATCTATTTTTGGGACTAGGCATTAAAATATATTATGTCTTTTCTCTAACATACGGTTTAATTTGGCATTATTATCTACATAGTTTATTTATTTAGTATGTTGTATATATATATTTTGCATTTTTGTTTAAGTCAATATAGATCTATATGAGGGTTTTGGCATGAAGGTTTTCACATTGGATACACACATTGATATCTACATTTCAACAAAGTGGATGAGGTTCCTCAAACAAGACTGACGTATGAAAATCGATCACCAAATTCATGTTATTCATACGTTGTGAAGACAAAATTTGTTTAAGAGAAATAACATGACATTGAAAAACTTTGGATAAGGAAATGGTAAGATATAGATGAGCACGTGAAAATGCTATATGAGAACTAAATATGATAAATTGTATACTCCATGATTGAGTTTTTGGACATTTGTCAAAATTATATCGATTATGCCCTCATATATCTGGATAGTTCAAGAAGAAAGCGGGAGAAGTGCCGATTCATATATTGACTAAGAGCTCGAGAGGAGATATATTAATGGACATCAATTCATCCATACACTAACAACTATCAACACAATCTCCAAAAATGACTCAAGTTCAATATGTGGGGATAACAGCCTTACCACTTCAAGCACGTGGTTTAAATATTATAAGGTATGGTTTTTTATTAAAATTTAAATAGTAATAATTTATATAAAAAAATTTGGATTCCTTATGGCTTAAGAGGTTATGAGTTAGACTAAAATCCTTAGAACAAATTGGTAAAGGGGTCATATTTCATAGTTCCATATTTCGACACCTACACCCACACCCACGATTATTCTCCTCACAAGATGTGGTGTTAAATTGTAAAAATGGGATTTTTAATTTAATAGTGTGTTGGTAGTGACATTATCAAATTGTAAATAGGTAAAAATCTATTTGTTTGTTTTAAGTCCTCTAGAGGAATAATAAACAAATAAGTCCTATAACTATTAAAGATTTGTTTCATAAGTGTAGGATTCTTAGTAGGCATTATCTTCTTTTGTGTATAAGTCAAAATTATGTCATTCTTGAAAGTTCAGATAAATAAACAAATTACCTCATGAAACATTTTATTTCATATAATAATTATAACCAACATCCTATAAAATAATGTGTTTCACATTATGGGAGAAACATAATAAACAAATATGGAAACAAATTTGCTTCATGTTCACAGGTATTATTCCTAGTTAGTAACATGATTCATCAAAAGATGGAGTATGATATATCAAAGCGGGAAAATCAATGTGCCTTCTTTTATGTGGCACTAAAATGATGGGGCTACAAAGCTTTTTGGTGGCATGATTTTTGATGTGTGTTTTAGAATTTTATTTCCTATTTAATTATATTTGGTATGTTCGAGTAACTATTTTGTTTTATTTATTTTATTTTCATTGTTTTGTGTGGCATGATTGAAACAAATTTGTATTCATGTTCATGGGAATAATTATGATGTAATTCCTTGATGTAAAGATATAGTGGAAAATAAAAAACATAAATGTAATGCAAAATCATGATTCTTGTTGAGGTTAAATAGATGTGTGTGTCCCTATTCATACTTAGGTTAGTTAGTGGTCATCATGTGAAAAACATTCATTTGTGAAGGTTGAAAAGATGGTTAGAAACAAAAATGTACTTCATACTTGCACTAGTTTTCTGATCAATGTGTTCCCATCAATTGAATGGTTGATGAACATATGGTTTTTATTCATAATCTGGTCTTATTAGATTATGGTCTTTTTAGTAATGCACGGTTGATGAGAGGTTGATGTGTTCCTTTCTACCTTAATTGATTTCTCATGGACCAATGTCTTGATCACACACTATACATTTTTTGTAGAAAGACGTGTAATTTCTTTTCTATCATGTTCTTGGAGGGGAATGTTATAAAATATATGGCTGTAGTTATCATGTAGTTATTGATTATTGGTGAATAACTATATGGTAAATAATTATATAACCATATATAATCATAACAACTCGTGGTATGTTGAGTTGTTAAGTTGATTTAAAACCATATACTTTTGGTAAAACATTTTTAGCTCCCCTATTTTATAGGAATCATATTACCTATAATTGGGAAATCTATGTTGGTAAAAATATAAGTTTATTTTGTTTCATAGTGTAAGATCTTGACTAAATTTCTCACTTACCACATCTAAATGTTTCCTTAACAAAATAATTTTTCACTATGGAATCTCTCCCATATAATCATCTTTAATAATTGTGGGAAATTTAAATACAAAAATATGAAACAAATCTACATGAAATTCAAAATCATGCTCAAATTATCAACTTCTTATCACCCACGATGTAAAAAACAAGAAAATTCATCTAAAAAAAATCCAAAATACCATTCATGACTCATATTCCAATTGGCATCTCAACATTTATCCAATGCTCTAGGATTATTATACCTTTATTTTTACTAATTTTTGTGTGAAAAGAGTTTGTGAGAATCGAATGGAAACGAGGCACCATGAAGTAGTTGCACTCCAACGGAATCGTGAAAGCTCCAGTGATAGCAAGGAAAAAATGATCAGTAATGGAAGAACTTGCTCAACAGAAACAAAGCTTGCATAGAGGAAAGACAATGAGTGTCTTGGCATGCTCATAAATGAATAGAAAAGGGGTACATATAGGGTGCTGAGTAACCCTAGTGCATGACACACATGAAACCCTAAACCTAACCCTAAACCTAACCCATGTGAGATGACCCTCCAACATGAGAGGAGGACACATAGGATAACTCACACTAACACCCCCTTCATCAAAGTTGGGGTAGCGGTTGTGATGAGTCAGACGAAAGAGGAAGACACTCCTAAACAACTAAGAAAGATGTGTCAATGGGGCCCGGAAACTAAAGGCCTGATAAGGTGCCCATATACAAACACAATCTTCCTAGAAGAAGAAGAAGAAAAGAAGGACTACATAGCCCTAAGAAGATGGGCAGCTGTAGAAGACCTCACCCCAAGAAGAGACCGTAAGTGAAGAAACTTCATCTTAGTGAAAGGCTTGGTGAATAAGTCTGTAATCTAATCAGTTGTCTGAATGTATTGAATGTCGATGATACCATCATGAATAAGCTCCCATATGAAGTGCATATGGATCTCAATGTGCTTCATCTGCTGATGTTGAACTGGATTTTTACAAATAGAGATAGTGCTCATGTTATCATAGTAGATAATGGTAGGCCGCCGAAAGTGGATGCCAAACTCTGTCAGAATACCCTGTAGCCAAATAGCTTCTGTGGCAGCGTTAACTACTCCTCTATATTCTGCCTCTGTAGATGATATCGCAATTGCATTCTACTTCTTGCTAGACCAAATAATAGGACCGAACCAAGAGAGAAATCGTAGCGTAAAGTAGATTTCGATGATCTAAGTCACCACCCAATCAGAATCTATGAATCCAATCAAGTCAATATCAACCCCTCCATGATAGTGAATGCCATCAACATAAGTGCCACGAACATAATGAAGGATCCGTTTAGCTACTTTCCAATGCAGCTCATGTGGCTCTTGCATGAATCTGGACATGATCCCAACAACATATGATAATCTGGTCGAGTGTGAGTCAAGTAAATCAAGCTCCCACCAACTATCGATAAAGAGTACCATCAACCAAGGGAGTAGAGCAATCTGAAACCAACTTCACCCCGGAAAGAAAAGGAGTAGGAGAAGACTTGCAATCGGACATCTAAAACCGAGCTAGCAAATCAAGAGCATACTTAGGTTACGAAATCAAGATTCCCGAGTCAGATTGTGAAATCTGGATCCCAAGGAAGTAATGAAGCAGACCTAAGTTAGTCATGGAGAACTTGTTGGCTAAGGCGATCTTCACAGAATCAATAATAGAGGAAGAGTTGCCTATGATCAACAAGTCATCAACATATAGAACAAGAATGAGTATGGAGTCATCTTGCCATAGAATATAAACATTTGGATTAGAGTGACACCTAGTAAACCCTAATGTAAGTAAGAAGGAGTCCATCTTGGCATACCAAGCCCGAGGGGCTTGTTTAAGGCCATAAAGAGACTTCTTTAACTTACAAACGAGGGAGGAATCTTGGACATAACCCGGAGGTTGTTCCATATAGATCTCTTCCTCTAGGTCACCATGAAGGAAGGCACTCTTAACATCCATTTGATGGAATTTCCATCTGTTTGTTGCGGCAATGGCTAGGGTCAGTTGAATAGAAGTCATCTTCGCAACCGGAGCAAAGGTTTCTATATAATCAACCCCAGCTATCTAGGAGAAACCCTTAGCTACTAATCGTGCTTTAAACTTTTCGATGTCTCCATCTACTCCATACTTTGTTTGGAACACCCACTTACACCGAACGATTTTTCTTCCTTTTGGAAGAGTGGTGAGATCCCAAGTATCGTTCTTTATGAGAGAGGAATACTCCTCATCCATGGTAGAATCCCACTCAGGAATACCAGAAGCCTCCCGGAAAATACGTGGATTAGAAGTAGAGGTGAAGAAAGAGTGGGGTCCAATGAAATCTAAGTGAGTACGTCTCATATCCGAAGTATCTCCAACTAAATCTCAGCACTTTGCAAAGTTTTCCTGGCCCAAAGGGACCAAGAGGATCAAGCTCAGAGTCGGAAGATTCTTCACTTGAGTGAGAAGGGACATAGTCCTCATCATCACTACTATTAAGAATTAGAAGACTCAAATATCTGATGGTCGGGAGGATCGGAAGAGGAGCATGCTCAACAATATCATCATCATCGATGAGTCAAAATCTGAATCAAGTGAGTGAAGAACCTCAATA
Organism: Taxus wallichiana var. yunnanensis; assembly: GCA_018340775.1. Taxonomy (NCBI): domain Eukaryota; kingdom Viridiplantae; phylum Streptophyta; class Pinopsida; order Cupressales; family Taxaceae; genus Taxus; species Taxus wallichiana. Next base: position 1,025,240,840 of record CM031242.1, read on the forward strand.
GGTGGAGAAGTAGAAGTGAAGAAGACTCATCAAACTTAACACTTCTCTCAATATATAGCTCATGAGAAGTAGGATTCATCAATCGATATCCCTTCACGCCATCAGGATACCCTATAAAGATACAAGGTTTGGATTGTGGTTCCAAAGCCTTGCGTTTCTTCTTGGGAATCTAAGCCATAGCCTTGGATCCGAAGACTCGAAAGTGCTCAACATCAAGCTTGCATCCAAACCAGGCTTCAAAGGGTGTCATCCCTCTTACTGCCTTGTGTGGAACATGGTTCTAAATGTAATTTGCACAATTCACTGCTTCGGCCCAATACTGCGGAGGAAGAGACTTCGAGTGAATCATACAAGTGGCCATCTCCTTAAGAGTATGGTTCTTTCTTTCTACGACTCCATTCTACGAAGGGCTATAAGAAACTGTATGTTGCAAAGAGATCCCTTCAGAAGTATAGAAATCCATGAACCTATTGTTTACATATTCACCTCCATTGTTAGTTTGAAGAACCTTGATAGACCATTCCACCTGTTTCTCAGCAAGAGCCTTAAAGTCCTAAAAATGTTCAAAGACTTCAGACTTAAGCTTAAGAAAATATACCCAAGTATATCGCGAATAGTCATCAATGAAGGTTAGCACATAAAGAGCTCTAGTAAATGAAGGAGAAGGAAATGGACTAGAAACATCGTTGTGAACAAGATCCAAGGGACGAGTGGCTCTCTCAGGCTTTTCCTTTGTCAAATTTCTTTTCAGGATGCTTTCCAAGGGTACAACCCTCACAAAGACCCTTAGAAAACTTGACATGAGGCAACCCGTTGACCATTTTGTTTTGGCTCAATTGTTCAAGGTAGCGATAATTTAGATGTCCAAAATGCTCATGCCATAGCTTACTAACCTCATTTGCATGAGTGCAAGCGGTGGGCATAGAATCAGAAGTAAAGTGGGAGAAGGTGTACAACCGTGAACGGTGATCTGCCTTTCCCTTAGCCACTATAGTGTCATTGTTAAGCTCACGAATAATCACCGAGTTAGGACCAAATTCCACTCGCATTCCTTCACCAAGGTGAGTAATTTGGTAAATTGATAGGAGATTGGTAGAGAGATCAGGAACACTCAACACTTGGTTAAATGTTCCCCCATCCATCTCTATTGATCCACTACTCGGAAACTGACACTATCATGTCATTACCCATCGTGATTTGGGACATTCCACAAGGTTCGATGTTGGAAAACTCAACATGTGAAGAACCCATGTGGTGAGGCACCGGAATCTATAATCCATGTCGATGAAGGAGAAACTTTGGCTACAAGGGCCTTTCCTTTCTTCTTATCATTTTTAGCACCTTTTGCAATAGAAGACTCGGCCTTCGGAGCACTTTGTTTTATGGATTCAGGAACACTTATTTTATTTTTCTCAAGTAAATGAGATAAGTGATCAATCTGTTTCTTAAAATAGTGTTGCTCATCATGACCAGTCTTCTTGTAATAGGAACATAAATACTTGCTTTTTTGTGCCTTAGGCTCAGAAGTCGAAGTGTTTGTGTCATTTTTAGGTTTGATCTTGGTTTCTTTCTTAGGTTGATCCTTAGTTTCTTTCTTCTTTTCAGTCTTCTTTCCCTTGCTAGTACTTGCTACAAGGGCATGTGACTTGGACTTGAGAGACCCCATTTGAATGAGTTTGTCCTATTCTCGAATGAGTTGGGATGAAAAATAGTCAAAGGAGGGCATTGTCCAAGTATCGCCCAAAGTAGCTTTTGTAGCATAGAAAGTTGACACGAAGACAAAATATTCAGGACCTAGCTTAGAGAGAATCAACAAGATCAGTTGAGAATCTTTCTTTTCTACTTGACATCCTTTTAACAATAATCTAATGTGGACAAATTTTGAGAAGAAGGCTTGTAGGTTTTCAAAGTCACTAGGATTTAACCCTAGTAGTTCGTTTTCCAACTCATGCACTCTCATGTCATCTAGTTTTCCAAACATCACATCCAAGCATTTTCCATGTAGATTTAGGTGTTTTGGATGCCTCAATGTGGAAGAGCAAGTCAGGAGAAATGGACATGCAAAGAAGACCTAAAGCTTCATCACTACGGTTTAACCACTTAGATTTTTCGGTTCATCGTCAGTTGGTCTCAGTTCCCATGGTGATGTGGAATAACCCTTTACCCCTTAGTTTCATTATTATTTTCGATCTCCATTCGAAAAATTTAATGGCGTAAGCAAAGGAATTGAAAGTGCATCCATAGTGAGAGAGAGAGAAAGAAATGCAGAAAAGAAACACAACCACCTAGGACAATAACAACCCCCCTGCTTTCGGCACTTTATAGTTCAGTGTGTTGATTACAAATTGAGATGCGTGCATGTGGTTTGAAAACCGCTTGTAACTCATTTCATAATTAGCGTAATAACGCGCAATGGTGGAGACAACAATCAAGGTTCGTTTAGGGCGTAGATAGATCAAAAAAGGACACGGCAAGCATAAAAAAACAAAAAGGAGGCGAAAGCCAACCCTGGTGGTGAGAAAAATGTCTCACGTCACACGAAAGAATCCCTTTGTCATAAGACTATGGCGGACACGCTCACAAGTCCACGAAAAAAAGGAATAGAACAAAGCTCAAAAGAATGAGCTGAATTAAGCAAAATACAAAGACACCCCCAGAATGCGGTACTTTATAAAATTAGTTCATTTACAAAGCTAATGATCCCATCATCTAGAGTGTGAAAAAACATGCAACTTTGACCAGGATAATTTTAGCGCGAATATTCGTAATATGGCGAAAATTTCATTTTAGGAAAATTTGAAAAGGCGAATTATTCGAGTGGGCGGTGTCCTGTTCGCCTAAAATATAAAGTATATTTTTTTGGGGGTCGGCTTCGCCTTCATTTGAAAACATCTCCTATAAAAACCTATTTGATTCACGGGTAGTATACCTCAAGTAGCTTACCAAATTACCAATACTTGTGAAATTTGAACTCGCATACCCTTCGCACGAGCAGATTCAGACATCGTTATCCCGTGATTGTTGACGCGCGACAAATGCATTATCGACGCGCGACAAGAGAAATATCGACGCGCGACTTAAAGGCTTGACGCGCGGCGAGAGGAAGGCTTCGACGCGCGCAGAGGAAAGGCTTGACGCGCCACGACGAGGAAGGCTTGACGCGGCGACAGAGGAAGGCTTGACGGCGAGAGGAAGGCACGACGCGACAGAGGAAGAAGGCTCGACGCGCGGCAGATGAAGGCTCGACGCGCGACTGGCAGATTGACGCGCGACATCCGGATGGGTTCACGCGCGACAAGACCTCGAGACCTGCATACAGAGTCGCTTTGGTTCTTTTTGACGACGCACGACTCTTTTTGAGAATAATGGAAGGTGCCACCTCAAAGAATACGAATAACCTAAAAGTAAGTAAGAAATCTTTAAATCACTCTTCAAGTATTTTGGAAACTCTGCGGATACAGATAATGTAAATACCAATCATATAGATGCCACCAAAAGAATCGAATCGATCGTGTGGAAGGCATTATTGAGGTGGACATGCATTCTCGCAAAGACACACAGATCACGGTCAAACAAATGAAACCTACGATAATATGCCGATCTTCAAGATATTGTTCCGTTGGGGTGCAACTGAAGTGCGGCTAGATATCACAGATACAAACACCGAGCAAAATGGAAGACAGTAAATCAATATCAAACTCGGTCCAAGAAAGAGGAAACCAGGTGATTGCGATATTGCTCAAAATTCGACTCAAAAAGTAAAGCATGAAAACAAACAAGAATATGTGGACCATCGCGGACATACAAGTTTGATTGGGCAAGCTAATTTCCATTTATCAACCCGTATAATCATCAAATTCAAGAAATCCCATGTGAATGTACATGTACAATATGTACGTGGAAATTGGGAAAGCAACAAAAATGCAATCAAGTGGACACAATAGAAAAACATTGTGGAAAACAATATTTAATCAGAATAGGGGCGGATGGCTTAAAATCAAAACACATAGGTGGAAAATCGAAAAGGAGTGCATGCATGTCGATATGCAATGGAATATGAGGCAGAGCAGTAAAAACACGTACATCCGTTGAAAAGGGAGGAACAATCACATCACATATTGGTAAGATGAAAGAAACAAATCTACATGCAAAATTCATACAATTCTCTACTCTTTTTCAAATACTTAAAAAGGAAGGGCGATGTCGATTTCCTTGATTTCAAAGTTTTGTATCAATTTAACGGAATTTTGAATGTACCTCGTCTCACTGGTCCGAGAGTAGTGGATGGGAAATGGCAAAATGCCTCTCGATGATAGAGAAGGAAGATTTGAAAGAGAATGTAAAAAAGCAAACTTTATCTCTGTTTCAATTGATGAAGTGACAAGCAATGACAACACCGCATGGGTATGTATCCACATCTATACATTAGAAAATCATATAAGGACACCTCATCCATTGGGTGTTATGAAAATGGTTGAAAATCGCAATGCCGAAAACCTATACAAAATAGTTGTTTCTCATTTGAAAGATGTCATTGGTATGACTTTGATTATGAAATTGCTACTGGTTGGTATGCGTTGGAGCAGATGGTGCATCCACATGCAGGTCACCGAACAGGCTCGTGTTAGATTACAAACAACAGTGGCCCCATATATGCTACCAATTCACCGCATGGCTCATGTAATGAATTTAGCGTATAAAATGGTAAGCAACCATGAAAATGTTGCTAAATTAGAAGACATAATAAGAGAACTCCATGCCTATATGTCAAGCAGCCCAAAACGTTTCTCGGAGTTCCAAAATTTGCAATTGGAATTACAGACGGCAAAAACTTCAAGGATGTGGAGACTAGATGGATCTCTTTGTATGAACCAAAGATGCAGAGTTCGTGAGGAGTATCCTTCATTGGTTGGTTTCATGCACAAATACCGTCATGAAGTTGATAGGGCAAGGACCGTTGTTCCGCTTTAACCGATTTGGAGACTTTGCTTACATTGCTTGGTATTCTTCCAATGTTAAAGGAGATCAATACATCGATGAAGCATGCATGTAAGTGATTGATCTATATTGTGGATTTTATAAGGATGAGGAAAATGGTATGTCAAAGTCTTGATATATTGTATTGTTTCAGGATAGTTTTGATGCACTGTTTTTAAAATTGGAGAGATTTATTAGATCTTAAAAATCCTAACACCTATTTGAGATTTAATATTCACGATCACCTATGCATCTCTCGTTAATGGGAAGGAAATACCTATGCACATTTTGCAAAGACGTCAAGATATTACAGTTCGGAGCGAGAAGATGTTTCCGTAACACGTAATTTGTTTGAGTCTGTGATAGTTGAAACCAGAATAAAGCTTAAAAAAATTTCGTAAACCTTGTCGCCGTAAATTAGGAACGCTTTCAGTAAAGATAAAATTTCGAAGCCATGGGTGTGATGAATCCGAATTTTGGAATACGTAAGGTGGCCGTGCAGACTTTTTGTCAAGAAGTTATTTCCATAAATCAATGGGTACAATAATGGAACAATTTACTAAGACGTCAGAGCTCAAGGGTACGGAAATCAAAGGTATACTGAATGCCGATTTATTAAAGTTTCAGTCAACCAATTTTGCAACAACAATGAGGAACCAATATAAGAATTTAGATCAACCTTCCAAAGTGGTGCTATTACAAGGTCTGTGGAGAGGAATCTATCAAAGTTCTATCTTACAAGAAGATATCGGTGAGTATTTCGACTATATGAATTATGCCGATAATGATTTTGGGGTCTCTGTGGAGGATGAAAGAGTTTTCAAAGCATTGTCATTTATAAAATCAAAACCGAGAAACAAAGTTGGATAAAAATCGAAAGTTGCATGAGGTGTTACGTTTCACGATACTCCCTCGAAACCTTCCGTTTGACAGAGCAATGCGACTTTGGAATTCCTGCGAAAGAAGAGGTGTAAATAATACAGCCTACAAGTACAAATATACCCAACCTTGAGAGTGTAATTGGCTCTTCGTCACATTCTACGTAAGACAACATCGACTTTGACGAAGTTTATTGATAATGGATTGTTTCAACTTTAAGTAGGTATCTTCTTTATCTATCTTTTATCTTTATCATTTAAGATGTTACAGTGTCTATATACTAAAAATATCAAAGCGATTCACCCATCTTTCTACTAATCCATTTCTCGTGTTGGATTCTTTTAAATCACAGATCTAGCTCATTACCAATGGCGGTTGATGATTTCAACTTTAAGCAAGTATCTTTTTCCCCTTAACCTTGAGAGTGTAGTTGGCTCTTCGTCACATTCTACAGAAGACAACATCGACTTTGATGAAGCTACTGATAATGGATTGTTTCAACTTTAAGTAGGTATCTTCTTTATCTATCTTTTATCTTTATCATTAAAGATGTTACAGGTCTATATACTAAAAATGTCAGGCAATTCACCCATCTATCTACTAATCCATTTCTCGTGTTGGATTTTTTTAAAACAAAGATCTATATTGTTACCAGTGGCAGTGATGATTTCAACTTTAAGCAGGTATCTTTTTCCCCTTAATCTTATTGTTTGTTACTATTCATTTTTTCAACTCTGGTTATAATTAAAAATGTTACAGGTGTATGTATTTACATTTAGTTAAATACAAAATTTTTATTTTTTGAAAACGTGGGTTGACATCCGTCCGAGGAAGCTTTTACTTCTCGGGACTGACAACGTCAGGCAACTCACCCATCTATCTACTAATCAATTTTTTGTGTTGAATTTTTTAAGACAAAGATCTAGCACATTACCGTTGATGATTTCAATTTTAAATAGGTATCTTCTTCAACATAATATTTATATTTACTTGACCTTTAAAGATATTGTTGGTCTATATATTTAAAGATGTTGCTGGCACTTCTCAGGACTGACAATGTCAAGCAACTCACCCCTCCATCTACAATGTCATGTGAAACAAAGATCTAGCACGTTACCCTTGATGATTTCACAGCAATCTAATACGCAAGAGGTAAGCTAAATCCTAGCATATTTGCAATTATGTTTAATTTCTTACCAGTGATGATTCTTTCTTGATTTCTTAGAATTATATTTTATTTATTTTTAATATATTTTATCTTCCTGTAGACCAAGGATTTTTTTTCTATTTACTATCTCTTTATTCTCCATTTGTTGGTGAGTGGTAGCTTCCCAAAAAATAGATATTCCTGCCACCTGATAGGATAAGGATACCTAAAATAACAAAAAATTAAATTGGAAAGTGATGTCGAAACATGTCACAATACTACCAAATTCAATATTCACATTTCCCTGATTCAAACCACAAGAGCCTTGGCTGAGTCACCCTCCGTTAATATTAAAGTACATTGATCAGAATTCTTCCCTCCTGCTTGATTTGCATCAAGTTTGGGAACATCAATTAATTTGCCCTTCTTGGTTCCATCAGTTTTCTTAAGATCTTTTTTTTGTTTAAACTTTTCCACTGCACTCCTCAGGTCAAACAAAGTTACAAAGCTCATCTTAGATAACCTGACCATACACCATGAATCTTCTTGTACTGGAAGAGACTGTTTCCAATTACCACTTATACCACTTTTAGAGAATTTTCATCACCAACTAGGACTGAGTCAGCTTGAAGCACTGACAGAGTAACTTGCATTTGATTGAGCTTTACCAACTAGATAACAGGACAGATTGCTAGACCTTAGCATCATTGACTTGGCTATCTTTATTTTAGACTGATAAAGGTCATTCATAAAATCCAAACACACTTTGAAGTCCTCAACACGTTGAAAAATCATAGTACAACAGAGATTCTTAACCTATCAACCTTAAGTCTACTTTCATAGACAGTATAACCCCACAGATACAATTAAAGTCCCACGACATAATTTTAAAGATAATTAAAGTCCCACAAGATATTCAGGCACTAAATTTTAGATTATACACATTAAATCGATCATCGTATTTCATCATCATCTATCATTGATTATCAATTGTCATCATTCATCATCTACGTCCACATACTATTCATGACAATGCAAGTAAACAAGAAACATACATATAATTCATGATAATCACCATCTAATCACCATATAATTAAATTCAAATAGCATAGTACAAACTCAATAGTTGAAGTTTTCAAATTCAATATTAAAAGTTTAGTCAATAATAAAAGTTTCTAATTTTCACAACCATCTAATGTAATCAAAATTTAAGATTGTATATAATTAAATTCAAATACCATACTCAATATTAGAAGTTTTCAAACTCAATATTTATAGTTTCCCAATAATAATAAAAGTTTCTAGTTTTCAACCCTCTTTTTCTTTATCCAGTTGTACAACTCTGCTCCCTTCCCCAACGGCTTCTTCCACTATGGTTGTAACCCTTTCCCCAACAGCAGAAATAACCCCTGAACTTATAAGATCTTCTGCAGCACTGTCCAGATTTTTTATAATTCTTTCTTCTTGATTTGTTGCATCTCCATGAGACAGCAAATTTGGATCAGCAACTGCTTTGGCTTTGAACAAGATGTCAGGGTCGAGACCGTGCTCTTTAATGATCCGCTTTAGTGTATTGTTTTGTTTGTTAACCAAAACAATATTTTGCTTCAAATTTTTTGCTGCGGATAAGCTGTTCTTTGCTGTTTCCAAGTGAACTTGCAAAACCTTCGCCTGACTCTTCAAATTTTCATATTTCAACTGCACAAAAAGAGTAACGTCAATTCAAAGTATTAATGTAAATTCAAAATTTCAAATTAACAAAAATGATTGTTAGAATGTAATAGTACTTACAACCGCTCTATCTCTTTCGGCATTTGCGATTGATACCAAATCCTTGTCCTTTGACCATTTGTTAAAATATGCCTGGGCCTCGGCACTAATATTTTCCAATCTGTTTAGTGCTTTATCTAAAATGCCATCTTTATAGTCGTTGTTAAAAGTGACAGTCCCACATTTTACTTGGGTAAGTAGGGAATCCATCTTTGCAGGTTGATTCTGGACTGCAGCGTATAAACTATCCCTTTGCCAATAATTTTCATAACGACTAATAATCTCATTGATAAGAATTTTAGCCCTTTTTTCCCATTCTATAAGCTGTTGCATTTGAGGAATTATAAACTCACTGACATGGGATTGACAATCATTACCAATTAGGTTCTCCAAAGGAAAATGTGGAAACTCTTCACTTTCTGAATCTGATGCAGAAGATCTTGCTGGAGAAGAGTGGGGGCTTTCACCATGACCAAGATCAACTGCTCCTTGTTTCTGTCTTTGGGTGGGCTGATCCTGTTGTTGAAAAAATAAATCAAGATTTAGATAAATAAATTTGAAAACTGAATATTTAGATTTAGATAAATCAGAATGTAATTAAAAATTGTAAAGAATATTAAAATTGAAATTTGAAGACTGAAGTATACCTGCTGGCCTTGAATCATCTCGCGGGTATCGAAAAAACCAGTTGGGTCATTGCTATCAATGCCCAAATAATCTTCATCTAAATTTATATTGTTCAAAACAGATATGCCCGTTGCACTGGGCAAGCCACCAAGTGAGAGAGATGGAATTCGAAACGAGGAGTCAAGGTTCAGTGTCCCACTAGGGGCCGGAGCAAAAGGCATTCGTTTACCAATGGTCTTTTTCACTGTTCCTCTGGTTGGCATTTTAAAAATTAATGGTTGAGTGGGTGTCGGTGCCGTGGCTTGCTCATGACTGACATGTGCTGAAAAGTACAAGAAAAAATTAAAAATATTAAAACATTTCATAAACTAAAAACTACGAAATTAAACGTTCTATACAAAAATTGTACCTTGTTGTCGAGGGGTTGTTTTTTTCGGTGCTACGGGTGGCCTTGTAGGAGTTGTACTCAGTGGCTGTTCTGAAGATATCAATGCATGGGACTGTATTGAGTGAGTTGGGGAAGAAGGTTCCATAGTCCCTGCTATTCATCAATATTAAGTGTTGTCAATTCAGTTTGATAAAATTTAAATTGAAAAATAAATCTGCAACTTTGGAATTTGTAATTAATATATGAGAATGTATTACTTCTCTGGCGTTTAACGAGTTCAAATTGTTGAGGGTCTGGAGAGGAGTGAGCTTCCATTTCGGAATGGGAGTCCCCCGAAGCCTCCGCGTGTAGTTGGCCTCTTCCTCTCGACATCTTTTTTTTTTTGGGAATGGCTTCAAGATATCTTCTCTGCAAAACATTAAAATTTAAGTTTTAATAACTTCGCACTGTAATGAAGAAAATTGTAATACAATTTACAAACTAAAAAGTTTATACCTGTTGTTCTGCAAATGGAATTGAGAATTTCATCAAAGCCTCATCAGAGCAAGTAGGAATTTCTTTAGCTTTTAAATTTAAAAGTGCCTCATAGTAGAAGCCGAGGAGATAGTTGGTTGAATAAATGAAAGGTTTTTCTGACATTTTCGAATTTGATATGTCAGCTCTAATTTTTTTTGATATAAATGTGCACCAATCGAATTGTTGTTTTGAGATAGTGGCACAAATGTATGCAATGGCCCAATTTGGGATATCTGTTTGGCGACCCTGCATAACAATTTTGGCTTGAAAAAATGCAATAAGTGCAGCAAGAAAGTGGTGTGCAATTGATTGTGTATCTACACCACGCCTGGATTTATTGACATGGGCTGCAAATGCGAAACAGTGAAAATTAGCATCAATTTATAACAGCAAATTGTATCAGAATAAAAAACAGAATAAAAAACAGAATAAAAAACAGAATAAAAAACAGAATAAAAAACAGAATAAATTACTTACAATCAACATGGAAACCGTACTTTGATTCGAGAAATTTCTTGTTTTCTTCCACGAGTGTTGCTTTGGTTGTAACATTTGGTAAGTTTCTGATAGGAAGGCCGGTAAACCGATGTATGTCATTCGGATCGATAGAGAATTGGAACATGTGGCCATCGTTCAGAGTCACATAAAATATACCGTCCTCTGAATTGTAGCATGACGAAGGTAATTCAAAATATCGGGATCTGTTTGAAATGGGGCATATTAACTAACCCAGTAAATCCACACTCTTCTATTATACCTTGATATTCGGAGACATCCTTAAAGCCGTATGGATGTGAGGGCATAAGGGATTCTCGTAGGTTATCTTGGAAATCGATTGACTTGGATTCTCTTCATTTTCTTGCTGAACTTGCAATTGGGAGGCATGTGAAGTCGACATTGTAGCTGAAATTGCGTCTTTGAAGAAGATTTCGACCGCAAAAATTCAAGAATAGGAAAACGTGCAAACGAGAAAATGAGCGGAATAAGGGTATTTATAACCTAGATATAGGCGTCACGCTTTATGGCAGCGCGTCATTTGCTTCAAATGACGCGCGTCAATCAGAAGCGATGTCGTCGCGTCATTTCATTATAGTGTCGCAGCGTCAATAGATTGCTTTCGCGGCCAATAGGTTCTTTATGTCGTGCGTCATTTCTTCATAGTGTCGCGCGTCATTGGTTATAGTGTGTCGCGTCATTTGTCTAGAGTGTCGCGCGTCATTTGATTACGATGTCGCTGCGTCATTTGATTACAATGTCGCGCTTGGCAATTGTTTACAATGTCGCTGCGTCATTTGTTTGCAATGTCGCGCGTCATTTGTTTGCAATGTCGCGCGTCATTTGTTTACAATGTCGCGCGTCATTTGTTTACAATGTCGCGCCATTTGTTTATGATGTCGCTGCGTCATTTGTTTTTTTACGATGTCGCTGGCGTCATTTGTTTACAATGTCGCGTCATTTGTTTACAATGTCGCGCGTCATTTGTTTACAATGTCGCGCGTCATTTTGTAGGTCGTGTCGCGCGTCATTTGTTTACAATGTCGCGCGTCATTACGATCTAGTGTCGCTTCAAAGTGTCGCACGTCATTAGGAGCTATTATGCGGCGCTTTGTGACGTGCCTTTAAGGATTCCGATTTAGCCTTGAAAAACCAAAGCGAAAATTTTGTTTTTTAATATCAAATTCGCCTTTTATTGAAAGTGGTTACGGGATATTCGCGAGGTATTTTCCACCTTCAATTTTATAGGGGTGTCTTAAAATGAACCCGACTTTGACTAAAGAAGTGCTCAAAACCGAGCAACGAGTCAAAAGTTATAGCAAAAACCAATTCCCACAATTGATGAGAAAAAGCCAATAAGCCTGCAAACGGATTAAAAAAGTGCCCTAAACACATGCAAAAGGTGTCGTATGTATGCCCGTTGGAAATGGCACGAGAATTTGAGATAGGGTTTGTTTGTATTGCGAGGGGGATTAGCCACCTGCCAATCCCAGACCTCACCCTTCGTCTTCGGCACTCGACGGAAGGTTAAAAATACAACAAGCCAAAAGACCAAATTTTATAATGCCAAAGAAATATAGTGTTTAAATAATGTGAAATTAATAAAAGATAGATTTAATTAAATTAAATCTAATTAATTTCAAGAAATAATAGATCGAAAAAGATAAAAAAGAATTAGAATTTTAGATAAGATCTTTTAAATATCTATGAAACTTCTAATTGAAAAACTAATGAAAACTTACCACGCCTATTGTTAAAATTTGGAATTAAAAAACAAATTTCTAATGCGGTTATAGAAACTTGATATATATAAAAAACACTCTAAAGTTAAAAATTTTAAAAACTTACTAAAAGAAGTTTGATTTGTTTTAGCAAACAAACTTAGCATGGAAGAAAAAAATGTGGGTCGTTTTTGTTATGAAGCAAAGGATTTTGAGTAAGATTAAGAAAGAAAGCAATTTAAACTTACCAAAATGGTTGTACCAAAGAAAACGTGGAAAAATGGCAACCACAATGACCTTCCTCACGCCAAAAAAAAACTTGAAAAAAACACGTACCACGTTTGACCAGTCATGTGGGTGAAAGAGATGAATAGCCACATGGGTGAAGAAAAAAAAATGCAGAGAGGTATATCAAAGCCGCGCCAAGTAAAAGGAAACACAGAGATGAGTGATTTTAGGCTGTTTTTGGTGTGGCGAGATGTGTGGACGCGCAGATTAGAGTTTACAAGCACGTTTGACTCTCCTCACGGGTGAAACAAACGTTGAAACAGAGATGGGTTGTTTGTAGGCCAATAAAGAGTGTAAAGTCCACGCACGAGAGGAAAACATCCATGCGGTGAACTTTCACAACCCCTTCAAACTGAAAACTTTCACAATAGTCCACAAATATCCTACAACCACAAACAACATGCATAGACAAATATCCTGCAAAAACCAGAGATCTTAAAAAAATTCACTTCCATTTTAATAATTTTAAAAAAATGAAATGAATCTCTATTTTGGATTTAGTTACATCCAACTAAAAAGAGTAGAAAAACCCCTGATTTCTCAAGGTATTTTGAAAAACCTGCACATGCACAAGAAAAAAAAACACAAAAACTTTTTGAGAAAGCTTGTTAGAGATATTTGCAAGATAATTTCTAGAAAATAGTGATCAAAGGACTTGCATGCAGAGTAAAATAATGAAACCAAGTAAGAGTAATAGCAACAAAAACAAATCGAGTGCACGTTTACCCGATCTCAACTCTGATACCATGAAAAGAGTTTGCGAGAATCGAATCGGAAATGAGGCACCATGAAGTAGTTGCACTCCAACGGAATCGTGAAAGCTCCAGCGATAGCAAGGAAAAAATGATCAGTAATGGAAGAACTTGCTCAACAGAAACAAAGCTTGCATAGAGGAAAGATAGCGGAGTGTCTTGGCATGCTCATAAATGAATAGAAAAGGGGTACATATAGGGTGTTGAGTAACCCTAGTGCATGACACACATGAAACCCTAAACCTAACCCTAAACCTAACCCATGTGAGATGACCCTCCAACATGAGAGGAGGACACATAGGATAACTCACACTAACACTACTAAGATAACCCCATTATCACTTTTACGGTGTTGAGGTGGTCCTTCCACTAAAAGTGACCACCTTCCTCAACATTTATCTCCACGAGGATCATCCTTGACAAATAAATCCATAAGGTTTATTTATATTCTCTCAACCTATTTGATGATAAATTTGATAGTGTTGTACATCGTAACCACAAATACAAAGAATGTGTTGTTAAACAACATAACAAACTTGTTGATCCAAGAAATTTGAAATGTTTGACCTTGTCTTGAGATTACATTATACCCACAATAAAGAAGGAAAATATGATAAAAATTGGTGGGGCCCCTTGTTTCACCGAAAATTTGCATATGTATGAGCAAAACAGATAGGGTAAGGGTGAGGAGGAATACCTGTGAATGAAGGTGGAAGGTAGAGTGTGCGTGTTCTGATTTCTTGATCTAGTGTTGATTGCGAGAACTTCCTTTTTGCTAGGAGGAACTACGAGAGGAAAAACAAGACCACCAAGGAATATTAAACAATATATGTCAGTGGACTACCTAGCATGTGCTAGATCCGAGAAGTGTGATACTTCCTAGATGGTTGTCAATCCATTGTTTAATACAATTCAATGCAAGAAATAACATAAATAAACAACATCCTACTGTAGTTGATATGATTTAGGTATCTCATTCAAATACAATAAGAAAATCTAATCTAACAGTAAGGTTATGATCAGATCTGGAGGTTAGACAGGTAGCCAAGATGACTGGAACATGTCAGGATCAAGTTTTGGATGGTTTGGGCTATTTGGGTGAGGGTTATTAGATTTCATTACAGGGAAGAATTACTAGATACAGAGACCGACATCAATTTGATATGAACGATGTCGGTTGAGAGGAAACCGATGATGGTTTAGGTTAACCGGTGTCGGTGAGGTTCGAGCTGATGATAGAAACTCAATAAAGTTTTATTTTGGTGATTCTTTGTGATTGCAAAGAGAATGAGAGATAAGGATTAGGTTTCTAAAGATGCTAAGAATTCTCGAGAGATGTCTAGGGTCAAGTATAGAAAGTTAGGAGGTTATAGTTGGTTAGGTGGAGGGATTGACAGGAAGGTGGGAGGTGATGAGATGCAAAGGAGACTGGGGCTCTCAAACAAATATAAATAAATTGATCTAAATAAGTATGGAAAGATGCAAATCCGATGCACTTACTTGTATTTACAGACTTGTGGTTGGATGGAGGTGATGGTTGATCCATGGAAATGATGGTCGAGGGTCGTGGTCGTGCTTCCGAAATGTTACCAAACCTTGAGATCAATCTTGGTTCTTTGGTTTAGGATGTCCGGATGTGCGAGAGGGCTTTGGTTCATTCTTACATGCATATCTCTCTCTTTAGACTTGAATAATTCTTTCAACCTTTGGAACAAGGTTACCAAAGTGAATATATGGTAACCGACGATAGTTTAGGTTAACCAACGTCATTTTAGGGTTAATCAACATCGGTTAATGTGGGAAATCCTAGGTTTCCAAAACAACAGATCTTGGCTACCTTTTTGACCATCTTTTACCCTTTTGTTCGGGTGTAAAATGGTATTTTTTCACATAAGTAAGTGGGCATGTTGTTAGAGAAAGAATAGTCATGTAGTGTTAGGGTTAGACCAAGTCTTGGTTAGTTATGGTAAGTAGAGATTGAGTCCTAGTTAGAAGGAAACATGCTAAGAATAGGTCCATGATGAGGTGTCTAGGTGATGTGGTGAGGTGAGGTATCTAGGTGAGGTAGAAATTAGTTTAATTAAGGTAATTAAATAGTTAATATTTTAAGAATGGGAATTAATTTAACTATAGGTAATTAAATTAATATACATGTGGGGTAAAGGGGAGTGTGACCCAAATTTGGTGTCTACATTTTCCCCTTTTTTCACGTAGCTTGTATTGGTAAGCGACACTAACAAAAAACAAGTAGTGATTGCCCCATGTGTGGGTGAAGGTGATCCCCCTCAAACCAAGAACTGATGAGGTGTTATACGGAATTGGTGAGTGGTTTGATAAATGTGTAGTTGGTTTGGAAGTGAAGGTAGGTGGGGAAGGGATGAGTATGATGGGAAAGGGTGATGGTCTACTCAGGAAATAAGGAATAGGCCAAGGTCAAATTGGGAATGGGTAATGGCTAAATCAGGTAATAGGTAATGGGCTAGGGTCAAATTGGGTAATGGGTAATGGAAATCAAACGCATGCACACGTATAGACTGAAACACGGTACCAGTTGAAGAGCTTGCAAAATCTACATCGTCCAAGGTCAATAGGTTTATCCAAACAAGGGTGAAGTGATTCAAGTATCCAAGGCATAGGATATGGTCCGGAAACAAACCTTAGTTCAAGTGCGGGGAATGTTTAGGTATGTTCGGTACACCAAAGTTTTGGTTTGGGATAAATAGCATGATACAAATAGTAGGCAAGGTATGGTGATCGAGGCCAAACAACAAGGATAACGACATCGCAAGTTATAGTTAGTATATGAGGTCAATGGTCATAAAAACATGGTTCATGTCTAGGTAAATAGGTCATGGAATGGGTAAGGCCAAGGTATAGGTAAAATAACAAATCCTAAGATGCAACTAAGGAAATGTAGGGGTAGTTTGGGCTCATATGTAGGTTGTCATCAATGTGGGTGAGGTCAAAGGTATAGATTAGTGAGGAGTTGAGGTCAAAATGGGAAAAATGGGGTAAAAATGATAGTAGCTAGTAATCGATGTCGGGTTAAAAATTAACCGACATCGGTTTGGTATGACTAACGCATTCGGTCAGTCGATAGGGTAAGTAAAAGAAAAATATATATATTTACAGATTCATTTGTCATTTTCCAATTATAGAAAATGATAGAGGAGAGGTGGAAAGTTAGAAAGTGACATAACAAGATGGAGAGCTGAGTTGGTGATCCTCTTGTAGCGGGTGATTGGAATTTGGTTGGTGGGTCCACGAGATCGGCTCAAGCGATTGATTGATTACGAGGTGAGGAGGTGATTTGGTGATGGTAGAGGGGGTGAGGGTTAGGTGGACCACCAACATGGTGGCCAGATGTACCACCATGTAGATGCCTTCGAGATGAGGTAGGATTCTATCTAATCTATGCATTTGTTGTTGAAATAGTGTGTTGAAATCGGGTTGAGTTGAAATATGTTTGTGGGTGGGAGTTTAATTTGAATTTGTAAGTAAAATGAATGAAATGGGGGCGTAGGAAGTCAATGTAGTGTAAATAGAGGAGATAGAAGGTAGGTGAGGTTTGGGTAGGGTAGGGTAGGTGTTTTTAGGGTGAATGTGTTAATTTTTGAAAAGGAGGGTAGGGGTTTGTGGATTTTGACGTTGCGGCAGTGGACCGATGACGGTAAGGGTTGGTCAATATCGGTTGGACCTAGATGACATTGGTCAAGCATTAGGTGACCGAATTTGGTTGTTATGGACCGATGTCGGTCGAGGTTATGTTTAGGAAAAATAGGTCAATAAAAGAGATAGGGTGGGAGGGAAAGATAGGCAATGAGATATAAAGGTAGGTTTATTGAGAATGGGTAGGGTAATAGGTAAAAATGGTACGAGTTGAGGGATGTGAAATTGGGATGGGGGAAAAGGGGTAGTCTTTAGGGTTGGGATGTGGTTACGAGGTAGTAAGTAGTAAGGGTCTTGGGAATAGGTTGGTTGGTTAAGAGATATGTTGGGTATGGTCAAGGCTTAACAATGTTATGGTTTGTTGGATGCAGGCTAGGGACCAGTGCGGATGAGGACAAAGTTCCACCTTTATTTCTAGTGGTATATTCGAGTGTGACCGCAAAGGAGTGGAGGCACGTGATGGATGTCATTGGCCCAAATTGGGATCCAACGCTATAGGCATATAGTTTGAGATCCGAGCTTGATGGTCGTACTCATTGATAGATGGGATTCAATGATGAGTAATACATTCCACCTACCAACGGGTGAGATCATTGTCACCCTGGAGGATGTATACAGGATCTTGTGGCTACCTATAGTGGGAGAGTAGGTTTATTCTATTTTGTCAGAGGCATCAGAGGAGCTGATATTGGCTGGTGTTTGGAGAGGTGATGGCGGAGATGAGGTACCATAGCATGAGCCTGAGCTATGGGGACATGTATGCGGCCCATCCGCAGGAGATGAGGTTGGTTGTCCTAATTATGGAGGCAATGTGTTGCTTTTTGTTTACAAGATGCGAGAGGGTGGGAGATTCCCATGAGCATTGATGGGGGTTCTCCATGACATGATGGAGGATAGGACCTATTTTTCTTGGGCACTAACATTCTTGGTGCAGTTATATAGAGATAGTTATGGGCCTATGGGAGGCTACGGAGGTTTAGTTTATGTGTACCTTCCTTCTTCATTGAGCATACGATCACATCATATGTGTATGTCCAATTCATATACCACACTTGATGCATTCGATGTGGGTTTGGTCCGCATTGTGTTAAAGGTGTTTGGTACCTATTAGGGGAGAGTGTAAGGATGCTAGGGCTGCACATTCTATGGCATATTATAGGCACATTCTAGAGGGGTTGTCAAGGGTTAACATCATTTGGAGGCCATATGTTGGCTTCCCTTCATATATGCACATGACCGTGGAGTTGGATGAGATCGCTTTCGGATGGATAAAGGGATGTCATGCCAACGAGCACGATATGATACCCATTGATAGGGTCATATGACAGTTTGGGCTACCCTAGGATGTGCCTCCACCATTCCCATAGTATAAGAGAGACAACGTGGAGAGGCCTATGCCTCTACCATAGCCCTGACGGTGCTTGATAGAGGCAAGAGGAGTAGGTGGTGGACCGATGGATTGATGATCTTTGAGGTTACGCAAGATATAGGAAGTGGTGGGCAGCGAAGCTATGAGCAACACCACCAAGGCCAGGCATCTTGACTTAGCACCATTACATTTCATAGGGACACATTATAGGGGCAGGTGGCTACCCTTTGACATAGTTGAGAGTAGTACAAGGCAACTAACAGGATCAGAGGCACATGTTGCCATGTTACGAGCATAGGTGGTAGCCCTAGAGGCCCAAAGTTACATAGGGGAAGGTACCCGCATTGGTGGGGATCGTGATGGGGATAGGTAGCCGCCTTACAGGTGCAATTAAGCAATTTACAAGGTCAATTTGGCCACCTACACGAGCTCATATTTTGGCCTTACATGCCCATATCATAGTGCAAGAACCCTCATAAGCCCAAGGAAAGGGTCTTATATTATAGGTAGCAAGATAAGGTCCCACAGTACAAGGAGGATGGAAGATTTCATAGGGACATGGTCTAAGGCCATCATTAGCAGGACAAGATCCTCACGAGTTGTTGCGAGACCTTGGTGCCACCACAGACAATGCAGATGGATAGATTCAGGGATGCCCTAAATGAGGCCATATATTACTAGGATCACTTGACGATGGTCGAGATAGATGTCCCCTCTTATGCAGAGTACAGAGAACAATAGACCTCGAGTGATATGATGAGATCCCACATACATATTGAGAGAGTACAGGGGTCGGTGAGCCCCAAATAGTGTCGAGGTGAGGCCACTAGTTCACGAGATCCGACCCATCGAAGGCAAGAAGAGGATAGACCGAGACCCATGGAGGGTGGAGAGATGCTAGTAGGGCCCAAGATGCTAAAGGAGAGGAGGAGGAGATAAATGAGACCGGCATGGACATCAGATGGGCTGACGATTGATGTCTTTGTATATCATCATTTTGATTTTTTTATATATATACGGCCTACGTGCTAATGATAGTGAGGTTGTACATGATTTTTTGAGATATTTTTATCATATACGCCCGTGTGCCAAAGATGGTGAGGTTGTATATGAGGAATATTTATATTATGTTGTATTAGTGTATATTTGATGGATGCACATACTTTCATAGTGATATAGATGATGATATTTATGAGATGAGTGATGTACATGTGTTGTAATTTCATTTTTATTTGTATGTGATGGAAACTAGGTGGATTAGGCATGGTGGAGGTCGGTTAGGCATGATAGAGTCAAGTCAGTTTAGGCATGATGGAGTTAGGTTGGTTTAGGCATGATGGAGTCATTTCGGTTCAGGCATGGTTGAGTCAGGTGGTTTGGGCATGATGGAGTCGGGTCATTTTAGGCATGATGGATTGAGTTCGTTTAGGCATGGTTGAGTTAGGTCAGTTAGGCATGGTGGAGTTAGGTTAGTTAGGCATGGTTGAGTCTTGTTTTTAGTTTTTATTTAATTTCCAAGTTATTGGTAACATGGGAAACAAATGATGAGTTTATGGTGTAGATTTCCAAAAAATTGCGATATCATGGAAATGTGAAATGATTGAGTGGATGTTTTTATGATGTGATAAAATGGTAGGTATGTGTGTTTGTTGATTGTTTAACTTCCAAGTGTTGAGAAAAATGGAAACTAAGTAAGATATAATATTAATAGGAAAGTGGGGAAAATGGGTTAGGGTAAAGGGTTGCTGAGCTAACCTCCAAGGGCCCCATGCCCTGAAGTGTTGCCTACATAGCCCCAAAGAAAAGGGGCCTTAGGCCAATGTAGTTATCCCATAAGCTAGGGAATAATATGATGAGGTAGAGGAATGGGTTGGTAGGTTTTAGGTATGATTGAGTCTAGGTCATAGGCATGGTTGAGTCTTAGGTGAAGGTGAAAATATTTAAAATGTAGATATCGATGGTCCTGGTCTGTATAGGAGAATCAATAGGTGATGAAGAAGGTGAATGGTAAGAGGTGACCAAAAGATCCACCTAATTGATAAGGACCATAACAAAGATATCATATTAAAGATTGGCTTATGAACATAAGACCCTAAAGACATTATATGATTGACTATGCTAAGGTTAAAGAAATTCACATGATCATGAAATGTCATGTTTGCGGCAAGTCCCTTGAGAAGATATAAAATTAGGGTGAAAAGGAAGTGAGGTGAAAATGGGTGGCTTAGCATAACTTAGTGTACGATGGCATGTGAACTGACAAGAAACCCATGATCAAAAATAGGCAAGTCCATGACAAAAAAGTTATCATTTTCTTCTTTTGTTTGTGTTTTTGATAGATTGATCAATGCGGGAAGTCTATGTGGGATGAGTATATTATCTCCTTGAGGTCTTCGTGAATCGATCAATGTGGGAAGCTTCTAAGTATTTTATTTTGTTTGTGCAAGGATAGTCTCTTTTTCTGATAGACTATGTGCAGTATGGCAAGCTTTGTATAGTTTTCCTTCGAGGGAGTAGTCTATTTATAGTAGTGAGATAGAGAGAAGAGATGTCCTTTTGAGGAAGTCATATTTTTACTAGAAGTTTGACTCAAGGAGTTGAATCCCATTCTATATTTTTGGACATTTAAGTCATGGAAAAGACTATATAGGGGAAGATTAGGTTCTTGTTTAGAAGAAAAAACCATAGCACACAGAGGTTAACTATGAAAGAGATGGTTCAAGTGATGAACAACCATGGGATTTGATATTGAAAAATATTAAAAGTATCCATGAGAATCATGCCATGAGTAGATCTGTGGTACTCATATTGAAGATAAGTTGAAAGGTGATGGGAATCACATGATTCTCATTTAATCGTTGATCCTCAAAACAAGAAACATGGAAGGTGAATGGTGCTCAAGGGATGAGCTGGAAATAGACAAAAGGTGATATAGGACTTGATTCAACAATAGAATGGTCAAAGATGCAAGGCGTTTAGGGGTTCAAGTTTGGGTTTACCTTCGAGTGAAGACAAACGATAAGCACTTGATCCATAGGTATGAGTAACGATATAGGGTCCAAGCCAATTAGGAGCAAATTTGCCCCATTTACTTTTTTCTTCTTTGGTTACATGTTGATTTTCCTTCAAGACGAGGTCACCGACCTGGAAGGTTCATTCATGGACACATTTATCGTAGGCACATTTGATACATTTTTGGTAGATTTGGAGATGATCAAGAGCATTGAGATGACACTCATCTAATAACTCAAGTTGTGCCAACGATCCTGGTGAAATTCATCATCGTTAAGAATTTCTTGGAGTGAGATGCAAAGAGATGGAATATTTGCTTTGAGAGGCAAGACAACCTCGGTACCATAGACCAGAGAGAAAGGTGGCCATAGCAAAGTGTGAATACTAGTGTGGTAATCCCACAAGGCGAAAGGAATGTGCGTATGCCAATCCTTCCCAGTATCATCAACTACTTTCATAAGAATTTTGTTCAAGGTTTTATTGGTTGATTTTACTTGGCCATTTGTTTGTGGGTAGTAAGGTGAGAGAAACTAAGTTGAATGCCAAAAGCATCACAAATATTTTGTAGGGTTTTGTTTTTGAATTGTTTTCCATTATCAGTGATGAGGTGGTGAGGGACACCAAAGTGAAAAATAATGTGATGGTTGATGAATTCAAAAATTATTGGCTTTTATAGAAATGAGGGGAATAGCTTCTACCCATTTAGTGTAGTATTTAGTTATGGTAATAATCCATTGATGGCATTGTGAAGAATGAGGATTGATTTCTCTAAAAATATCTAAACCCCATTGAGAGAAAGGCCAAAGGTCTCGTGCGACCTATAAGGCATGACTAGGTGTGTGATGAAGATTAACATGTTGCTGGAATTTCACACAATGTTTGACATAGTCACAATAGTCACAGTTTAGGGTTGGAAAATAATAGCCTAGGCGAAGAATGTGTTTAGCAATAGCTAAGCCACTAAAGTGACCTCCACAAATTCCATTGTGAACTTCCTTGATAGTGTAGGGAATTTCAGAACTTGTAAGGCATCGTAAGAGAATACCGTCGAAGCCACATTTATAAAGAAGACCACCCATGATGACATAGTGAGAGACACCTTTAAGAAAGGTGCATTGTCCATTATGAGTGAGATCGGGAGGCAGAATGGAAAGGGAAAGGTAGTCTACAAACTGTTTATACCAAAGGTCATGTGGGTCAGGTGCACAATAGTTTCGACGGAGTTGACATCTCGAGATAAATAAGAAGGTGATTACAACCTTTGTATTGTGACAAAGATTTTGGAGTCGAAAGATGAAGCGGGTATCTGAGAAGCCGGAAGGCCATGGTATCCACAAATTTATTAGTAGAACATGGGGTGGTTTGAAGTTTGTAATGGTCAAAGGTAGTCAAAAGTATGTCAACATGATGTTTTTACTTTTGGAGTATTTCGTTATGACACTAGTATATACCATTGACTTGGTTTACAACTAGTTGGGAATCACCAAATATATTAATTAATTTAACATCTAGGGAAATGGTAGTTTAAAGGCCTAATATGAGTGCTTCATATTCAACAATGTTGTTAGTACAATCAAAATCTAGTTTGAAAGATAAAGGCATAGGTTCACCATCAAGAGGAATGAGGATAACACCTGCACCACCTCCACGACTGACATTTGGAACCATCAAAGAATAAGGTCATCTGGTAAGTGGTATCGTCCAAAGAGAGGGTAAAAATGGATTCATCCAGAAATCAAATTTAGAGGATTACTTTTCGGTGAGAGGTGCGTTTGCAAGTTTGTCGGTGATGGTTTGGCCCTTGATAGATTTTTGGTGGATGAATTCAAGGTCAAGGTTTGCAAGAAGCATGAGCCAACATGCAACACATTGATGCTAGTAGGGTTTGGGCATACATGTAATGTAAGGGTCAATGTTAGTGACGAAAAAGGTTTTGTGGTTGAGTAGGTAATGAAACGTTTAGTGGTGACAAAAACTAAGGCTATCAAAGTTTTTAGCATACGTGTACCTAGTTTTGTAGTCCAAAAAGGTACATGACTTATGTAATAAACCGCTTGCTCCCTATGCTACTCATCACGATGAGAAAGCATGACACCTAAGGAATGGTCAGTAGTAAAAATGTATAGGTAAAAGGGTTGGTCATCTTTAGGGGAATGAGCAATTGGGTTGAGAAGATATTGTTTTAAAGCGTCAAAGGTTTTTGTGGCATTCATCATCCCATTTGAAGGAGACATTCTTTTTAGGAGATGATGAAATGGTTGGCAAAGTGGTCGAGAAAGTTGCAAAATAAACCAACGAATAGATTTCAACTTACCTTACAAACTTCGAAGTTAACAGAGATTAGTAGGTGGAGGCATTTCAAGAATAACCTTTACTTTAGTAGGATCAAATTCTATGCCACACAAAGAAATGATGTAACAAGGATCTTTGAGAAAGCACCGTGAAGACACACTTCTTAGGTTGAAGGCAAACATAATACTTGATGAGATGGTCAAAGATGACCTTAAGACCGTGAGATGTTCAGCTCCACGTTTGGATTTGGCAAGAAGAACATCTACGTAATCTTCCAAAATATGTGCATTATGTCATGGAAGATATAAGTCATGGCTCGTTGATATGTATCACCAACATGTTTTTAAGGCCAAAAGGCATGACTCGATAGCAATAGCATAATACCCACCAAGGAGTCATGAAGGTAGTTTTATGTTTCTTATCGGAGTGAGTAATATTTGATTATAACCATAGAAACCATCCATGAGTGATAGCATTTCATGGCGCGGTGAGATCAACTAGTTGATCAATGCCGATAGAGGAAAGTCATCTTTGGGGCAAGCTAAGTTAAGGTCGGGAAATCCATGCAAATGCAAAGTCCCCTGTCACTTTTGTGACAGGAATGATATTATAAATCCATTGGGGATAGTTAATGGTTAGGATTAAGGAAACCAAGAGAAGGCGTTGAAGTTCTTCTTTGACAAGAAGGAAAATGCAAGCATGCATTTTCCAGCTTTATTTTACGTGTTTGGCGTTAGAAATGATTACGATATTATGGACTATAATGTTTGGGTCAATATCGGGCATATCAACATAGGACCAAGCAAAAGCATTGCTATGGTCCTGGAGGAAACAATTAAAATCTTTTTTTCAACAACATCTAAAGATTGACCTATCTTTAAGATGTGTGGGTCATCTTGAGTGTTAATGTTGATTTCAATATTTGATTCATTCAACATGGTTTACATCTTAGAAGGCAACGACCAGTGAATATAAGAATCTTCCGCACTAAGGTAGGTGAGGATAGACTCATCATCCTAACATTGAATGATGTTAATAGAAGGTGTATCATCATCAATCATGTCAAGATATATGAAGGGAAAAGAAGAAGGAGCCTCTGCCATCATGTTGATAAGTCAAAGGTCCCAGGGAAATCATGTTCATGAAAAAAAAATTAGGAGGAATAGATTCGGGATCTATGGACTCCATGGGTGAAGGTGGTGACATTGGTGAATGGGGTGGAGAAGGTTTTTCATCCTCAATGAGGTCGATGTGGGCCTTCTTGGAAGATGGTGTGGAAAATCCAATGCCACTGTGATCTTTGTGTTTACGGGTGGTACATGGAATGACGGTATGATAGCCTTGTTTGTAAAAACCGAAGCCAAAGCCTTTCCATGTGCAACGGTGAAGGAAAGTGTGGGAAAAGTGGTGGTTAGTGAGATATTGGAGGTCAGATGAAAATGGTCGTGTTTGGGATGGAGGTTCGGGTGAATAAGTGGCAGTATCAAGTCCCCCATATGTTAAGTTAGTGCGAAGGTGGGGAGGACCATAAGGGAAAACCTCTCTATGTGATAGTCATAATGAGGGTATTGGCACAGGTTTCCATACTCTTGCGGAGTGAGGAATGTGTTGATATTGTAGAGGCGGTACTCCCCAGAGTGAGGCATTGAAAAACACCTTCTAAGGGATCGATAGTAGATATGTGGGTAGTAGGGATAGACAAATCACTAGATGATTAGGTAGGAGGGTATCGGTCTGGCTAGGAAGTAGATGGGGCTAACTGTTGAAGATGTGGCAGATAGGAATAGGAGAGTTAGGTGTGGGAGAGTGGTGGCAGCGTTGGTTGATGGGGATGTGGGTGAAAATGAAGTGGGGTAGTGGAAGATGCCTTAAATGGTACAAGGACATCGTTAGGTTGGTACAACATGTTATAGGTTTTTAATGGTGACGGGTCGGCTGGGATAGTATAGTTATGCCCTTCATGTTCAAATTTTACATAGTGGTGTAAAGTTGAAGGAACACAACCCATGACGTGAATCCAAGGTCGGTCAAGCAATAGGTTATATTAGAACTCCCCTCTAAGACGTAGAACAATTCTGGGACAGTGCGAGGGCCTATGCAAACATGAAGAATAATGGTGCTAAGGGTGGAGGTGATGGCGTCATTGAAGGAGTGCATCATAACTGGGTTATTATGCATATAATTTGAAGGGATGCACATAGTTTGATTATATGCATGGGAGGAGATGATGTTGATGCTAGCACCACCATTGATCATAATGCATCGTATGTGTATATTATTGATATAGATGGAGATGAAAAGGGGGATCAGGGTCATCTAACTAGAGAGGTACAATCTCCTCATCAAAGAAACTGAGGCGTGGGACTTGATGAGTGGGCATGGGGGTAGAAGAAGGAGATGATTTGGTAAGTGAGGCCATGTGGTGAGGGGTGATAATGGAGGCCATTGGTGTGGGGTCATTAGGTAAAAATTGATGGATTGTAAAACCTCCATAAGGGCTTGTCTATGAGATTCAGAAGTTTGGACGAGATTATACAAAGACATTTTTAGAGGGGATTGATGTAATTGTTTTATCATTATACGATGGGTGACCCCATCAGAAATAGGGTATGTAGGCCCTCAAATGGTGATTTTGGGTGTGGGTGTAGATGGTATATTGGGCACGAGGATTGGTTGATGGGCTAGTTGCTTTTTCTTTTCCTTTGTCCTTCTGGGTGTGGGTGGCAACTTGGACCATGTTAATCTGAGGGAAGGTGGTAGATGGAGAAGGTGTGTCATGAGTAGTGTAATGGCATGATGGGAAAAAAACCTAATGGGGGAAGAGCCTTGTGAAATGAGTAGGGAACACTGGCATTTGGGTGGTGGTTTGGCCAACTCTCTGATATGGACCATGTTGATCTCAAATTTTGGAGGTGGAAAAAGGTTGTGGGGGTGGAGATGTAGGTCGTTGAAGAAACAAGGGATGATGATGTGTGGTGATAGGTGAAGGTGGAACATGGTCCTCATCAAGTAGATCATCATCGTCAAAGTTTTTTTCAGGAGGAAAAGTTGGAGAAGAACATTTTGAGACCTTACAATTTTCTACATCATTTCTGGCACACAATGATAGGCACAAATCTTAGTTTCATAAAATTATTTTGGTTTGGGTTTGAGAGGGTTATAAGGTCGAAGTGGTGGTAATGTGATGATCGGAAGTCTCTAAGAGGTTGGTTAGAATGTTGGCATAGGACCCTGCCAATGGATCACAATGGGAAGTGAGTGTGGGTTTGGGTAAAGGTGTGGATGATTATGAGGGAAGAGGCGTTATAGGAGAGGGAATGGGTTGGACCACTGGTTTGGTAGGTGGTATTGTCTTAGGATTTGATGGCATCTACTTGGGTAAAGGTGTGGTAGAAGAGCTAGCAATGGAAGGTTTTGTTGGTTTAACTACCTTATTGGAGGGTAGTGGGTTCTTGTCTTTGGGTTGCACCTTCTTGGGTAAAGGTGACACGGGAGTACGTGATGCGAAGGGAAATCAGATGGTGGAAGAGGACGGGTTACCCATGGGGACAATAAAGTTATGGTGGAAGTGGTTGGTAGAGGTTGGGTGGATGGTATGGGTTGAAGTCGTATAGGTAAAGTTGGGGTTATAGTAATTGGTGGAGGTATAGGTGGTAAGAAGTGTACAGGTGAGGGCAAGGGTA
This sequence comes from Taxus wallichiana var. yunnanensis, assembly GCA_018340775.1. Lineage (NCBI taxonomy): Eukaryota > Viridiplantae > Streptophyta > Pinopsida > Cupressales > Taxaceae > Taxus > Taxus wallichiana. The sequence goes on from CM031242.1 coordinate 1,025,268,425, forward strand.
TTTTTTGTGTAGGTAAATGAGGTGTAACAAAGGATCATGATGAAGCAATAGGTTTCTTATCTTTTGACTAGCCTTGGGTAGGAGACTGTTTGGCTAGGGTTGATGGGTGAGGTCCTAGGATGGATGGAAGGGGCGAAGGTGACAAAGGTGTGGTAGGTGAGATTGGCGTATGTGGCCTAGAAGGTTGGGTCTTCCTTTTAGGTGGAGGAATAATTTTGGTGCAGGTTTGGGAAGATGTGGCTAAGTCCAATTTGACAGGTGGATGGGTAAGGCTTGACGTCAACATGACACCCAAGGTAGTGATCGGTCTAGATACGGATGAAGATATAGGTGTAGGTAGGTTTTTAGGCATTGGAATGGTTTTAGTCGTGGGTAAAGGTTCGGATGTAGGTAGAGGTGATGAAGAAGAAACCGTTTTGACAAGCATGGTCGATGTTGATTCAGTTGCTTAGAAATACCTTTTGATAGATCATGGAGGTATCTTTAAGAAACATTTGCATTTGAGTCGAAAAGGGGAGCTGAAGACATCCCCAGAGCATGGAATTATCAACATAATCCAAGCGATCGGCTAACCATGAAAACATGACTACTATAGAAGGAGATGTAGTTGGTTTGGTGTCAATCCCTGTAAAATATGTCTGTGAGACAGGGAATTGATTAGCTTCGGACTCTGTGGGTAAAAGAGCCTAGATCATGTCAACAAGATCCTGGAATGTTGAGGGAGAATTGTCCCCAACAGGTAGTAGTGTGTCTAAATAATCTCCCATGGGTATGAGAGATGGTAGGTGGGTGAGGTAGACTTATCTTTTGGTCGAGGAGAAGGTGATGACAATTCTCCACTAGATGGGAGAGTTAATATTGTGGTTGTTTCGTAAGTTGTGAGGTAGATGCTAAAATGGTATCAATACAAATCATGGATTCCCTATGGGTGAAGGAGGAGATGAAGGGGAATCCTTTGAGGGTGAAGGAGTGAAAGAGGTATGCTCCTCTGTGGGTAGAGGAGCTTGTGCCATAATTTCCTCAATAGATGAAATAGGTGGAATTTGAGGAACGGCCGGTATGATATCAAAAACTGCATGGACTTCACAGACATTGTTGTCGTTGGTTGAAGGTTCACTATTTTGATTAGATGATGGTTTATGGTTAGGGAACGAATTTCTTAAAGATGTGAAAATTTTGATTTTCTAGCGTGTTTGGGTTGTCCATGATGAGGTCTCCATTATCTATCATCTCTTGGACAATGTTCTTAAAAGTTATGCAATTACCATCACTATGGCCTTTGACGCGATGATAATTATAGTAGTCATGTTCTTTATACCATATAGGCATAGGATGAGTGGGATCGAAACCAATATGAGGTTTTATGGGGGAAGTACAATGGCTCCAACTTTAAGAAGCTTTTCCAAGACTAAAGAATAGGGCTCTCCAATTGAAGTGTACTTTTGTTGTTCCTACCAAAACTGAAAATTTTGAACAGGGGAAATATTGGAGGAAGGTTTGGCTTGATTAGAGGGATGAGATGGACCAAATTTGAGAACTACTGCATTGGCATATCCTTTAGATTTTGAATAATTATTTTGGGGTTTTGAAGATGAAGAAGAATCATTTGATTTGAACAAGGCATTCTTGTTTCGTAATTGGATTTTCTTTTCTTCAATGGTGCGAATTTCCATCTTTTGTGTCATGGTGAATGCTTCGTTAAAGGTAGGTGGAAGATTTATACCTGCAAAGTTGGTGAGATGTGTCTAGCACAAGCTCTAGTGAACAACTCAATAAGTTCAACTTGAGGTAATTGGAACATTAATTGGTTGATAAGACTTTGCCAGTGAGCAACGAAATCTACGATAGATTCGTCGTCATATTGTCATGTCAAATATAGGTCGGTCATGACTTTTTACTACATTGATCAAGAAGTGGTTCAGAATGCTTAAGCCACTTGGTTAAAGGAGTAGATGGAATGTCTAGGTAAATTGTTGTACCAATCTAAGGCGGGTCCTATTAGGGACATGGGAAATGTTCATAAGAGAAAAGCATCATCATGGGTAATTAGGTAGCACCCATGTTTGAATGACCGCAAGTGTTATTGCGGGTCCTCTTTACTATTGAAACGATTGAACTTGGGCATTTCCCAATGCACAAGGTATGGGTGAATAGGAATAGATGGATGAATAGCACACACATTACAGATCTCATCATAGGTCAATGAGTTACAAAATTGAACCGATGCTTCTAATGTCTACATATTTTCCATCATCATCCTAATGAGGTCATTGGTGGGTTGTGAGGAATGGGTGCCTCCTGTAGTAAAGGGAGGTTGATGATGGGTGTATGATGTGGATGACATCCCAGTACATGGGGGTGCTGAATATGAAAACTACGAAGGGGGATAGATACAGGTGGAATATACCCGAATAAGCAATAAACAAGATTGGGGGTTGTTGGTGATGTGTGTAAATAGGTGGGGTGGTCGTAACGACTCTCGTGGTAATGGGTGGTAGAGACTGAGGGATGGAAAGAACCAAGTTTTGGAATGGGGTGTGGGTTTTCAACACCGAGAGGTGGTTATGATACAACTGGTATATATGAGGAAAAGGGGGCAGATGGGGCCATGCTCAAGGTGGTTGGTGAAGGAATGGTCAACACCACGGGTGCAATAGACATCATTGGGGCAGCAGTTATGGTAGAGGTGGGACCTAACTGAGAGACCACAGGGGGTAATGTGGATGAGGACAAAGTGCTAAGCTAGTGGTAGCTGATGCGGAAGTGGGGGTGAGGGTAGGAGGAATAGATACATGCATGTTGTATACTAGTGGGAAAGATAGTATTATAAGGCCGCGGGATTTTGATCAAGGATTCTTGTGAACTCCTCATCACCAGTAGAAATGGTGATAGGATGAGTTGGATCCATAGGTGACAGGATGGAAGGTGGTGATGGGCTAGGTGGGAGTGGCTGAAGACTAGCGTGAAATATAAGGGTGTTAGCTTGGTTGTGAGTCAACACCATGTGAATTAGTGTTGACCTAGTAAAATTGTATTTTGTAGATGACACAAAAAGTAGCAAGAATGGGAAAGAACAGATATTGGTAGGTGAATTTGGTCAATGTTTTAATTAAGAATCAAAACAGAAAACCGACGCGCGATTGACTTGCCGATGACGGTTTAAGGGGACCAATGACGGTTACAATAATCGATACCAGTTACTATAGAAAACACCAGTTTGAGAAAATGAAGCAGAACTGATGAAAGATGAAATGGGGAACCAAATCGACAGTGATATCAAAATGTTATGAATATGATGATGACACAATGACTTCAAATAGGAAAGAAAAGGTGATGAAAGTTATTTTGGGTAAAATAACAAAAGAGATGGTAACCGATTAATCGGTTAGGTTAACCGACGATAGTCGATGGGAACCGATGACGGTCATTGGACCGACACCGATTACTGTGAAATCTAAAGAAGTGAAGAAAAATGGATTTTTTGAATTAAATCAGATGAAGAAACAACCCAAGAGAGACTTGAGGATGATAATATGAGGCCTGACACACTCAAAAACAATCGAAATACTCCAACTATGATGGGGAGTGCAAAAGGAAAAATAAAATGAAGAAACGTAATCCTCACAACTCAAAACGCAATTCAGGAAGAAAGCTAAGAAAAACACGTAATCCTACGAGTGAATTTTATGTTACTTTAGCTTATGCTATTTGAAACTTAGTGAATTTAGAACAGATTTTTTTGTTGGGAAGGCGTCCTATGAAGAGGTAATCTAAAGGGGAGGTTTCAGGTTATGTTTTTTAGCAAGGGTGATCCTTTCTCTAAGGTATGACTGGACAGAGAAACCAGCTGTGCACCCATTGTCAATCCTCTAATTGTGTGATCGTTGACAGCTTCTTCCAGGTAAGGTGTTGTTTAAGAAAATGTGTAAATTCATATTTTTGTAGTTTGGCAAAGAGAGAGAAGAGAGAAATTTCTTTCTACGATTCAATTGTGTTAACCATCAATTGGGCATGACTTCCAGCATATAGGTTGCCCTCAATTTTAAATGTGAGCTAATAATGCAAAGCATACAAGGATGAAATGCAACAAATTTTATAACCCAAATTGACAGTTATATTCGATGTAGCAAGTGATGAATAGGAGAGAGGATGATTTTCACTAATGTAGAAAGAAAGAAGAACGATTCTTTTTAAATGCACCAAAAGAAATGTTTCATTTAGAGAAATTAGAAAGAAGGGAAGATTACCAGAGGAGAAGATTTAGTGAATAACAATTTAGAAAGGAAACACATAAGATGCAACCTATATGAATATAAAGAAACCCACAAACGAGGGTCCCATCGGGCATGCCAAAATGTTTTACCGACAAGTTGTGTACGTATGAGAAAAATAGATAGGGTAAGGGTGAGGAGGAATACCTATGAATGAAGGTGGAAGGTAGAGGTGCGTGTTTCGATTTCTTGATCTATTGTTGTTAGCGAGAACTTCCTTTTTCTAGGAGGAACTACCTAAGAGGTAAAAACAAGACCACCAGAGGAATATTAAACAATATATGTCATTGGACTGCCTAGCATATGCTAGATCCGGGAAGTGTGATACTTCCTAGATGGTTGTCAATCCACTGTTTAATACAATTTAATGCAAGAAGTAACGTAAATAAACAACATCCTACTATAGTTGATATGATTTAGGTATCTCATTCAAGTACAATAAACATATATAATTTAACAAGTAATTTTATGATCAGATCTCGGAGGTTAGATAGGTAGCTAAGATGACCGGAATAGGTCGGATCAAGTTTTGGATGGTTTGGGCTATTTGGGTGAGGGTTATTAGGTTTTTGTTACAAGAAGAATTACTAGATATAGAGACCGACATCGGTTGATATGACCGATGTCGGTTGAGAGGTGACCGATGTCGGTTGATCAGCGTCGTAGTAGGGTCGGGCTGATATAAACTCAATAAAGTTTGGTTTTGGTGATTCTCTATGATTGCAAAGAGAATGGGAGAATGAGGATTAGGTTGCCAAAGACGCTAAGAATTCTCAGAGATGTCTAGGGTCAGGTATAGAAAGTTGGGAGGTTGTAGGTGGTTAGGTGGAGGGATTGACAAGAAGGTGGGAGGTGATGATATGTAAAGGATATTGGGACTCCTAAACAGAGATAAAGAAACTGATCTAAATAAGTATGGAAAAATGCAGATCCAAATGCACTTACTTGTATTTACAGACTTGGTGGTTGGATGAAGGTGATGGTCAATCCATGGAACCGGTGGTCGGGCTTTTGCGGTCATGCTTCCGAGAATGTTACCGTTAATGCTTAACCTTCATATCAGTCTTGGTTGTTGGTTCAGGATGTCTGGATGTGTGAGAGGGCTCTGGTTCATGCTTGCATGTAGATATCTCTCTTTAGACTCGAATAATTCTTTTAACCTCTGGAACAAGGTTACCAAAGTGAATATATGGTAATCGACAATGGTTTAGGTTAACCAAACATCGGTTTAGGGTTAACCAAAGACGATTAAGGTGAGAAATCCTAGGTTACCAAAACAAAAGATCTTGGCTATCTTTTTACCAGTTTTTCCTATTGGTTCGGGTCTAAAATGGTATTTTCTACATAAGTAAGTGGGCATGTTGTAGAGAAAGAATAGTCATGTAGTGTTAAGGCTAGACCAAGTCTCAGTTAGTTATGGTAAGTAGAGATTGATTCCTAGTTATAAGGAAATATGCTAAGAATAGGTCCGTGATGAGGTGTCTAGGTGATGTGGTGGGGTGAGGTGTCTAGGTGAGGTGGAAATTAGTTTAATTAAGGTAATTAAATAATGAATATTGTGAGAATGGGAATTAATTTAATTGTAGTTAATTAAATTAATATACATGTGGGGTAAAGGGGAGTGTGACCCAAATTTGGTGTCTACACCCCTATCTCATTAAAGATATCCTTGGTCATAGTACATATTGCCTACAAAAATGAAGGCCATGTCTTTAAGGAGCCAATGAATTCCCACTTTCTCAAGAAATTATATGCTTGATGTTATCACCTACCAACTTGTGTATTATTAACTCCCATAAAAATATCTTCAAATTAGCTACTTTATCAACTTATTATCACACTTGATACTCATATCTCTTTTGTTTTAATAGCCATTACTTCTTATTTTGGATACTTGGATAATCTATATATCTATACCTATTATACTTCTCACTCCACAACATCACACCCTAGTTAGCACATCTTATCCAAATTTTAGCATACTTATAGAATCTACCCATCAATGTTTTACAAAATTTAATTTTTATATCCGCCTTTTGGCTATCATCCTCCTAATGACCTCCTAGCTAGGCAATTTATGTCTTATTTTAATAATTATATTGTAGTGTTTCTTTTCCACCTTACTTCTTTAGGGATCTAAGTATTTATTGTTCCCACCACAAGCAATTTGAGTGACACCGAAATGTATGTGTATTTCATTTGGTGTAGTTTATTACTTCTTCATAGAACTTATCTTACTACTTTACTTTCAATTTCATGCTTTATATATATATATATATATATATATATATATTCACAAATACCATCACATGTTTCACTATTGCAAAATGTGTTGATCTTCGATTGGGGCATATGTATACACCCCATTTATTATTCTTAGTCACTATTTGTCTTGTGAAGGGGATGCTAATGCATTTTACTCTTGAGTGCATACCTCAAGGATCCTACCAAGATTTAGGTGTGATCAAAATTGATCACATGTGCTAGACCACAACATTTGGAAGATGTCACTATTATGCCATAGCTCCCTTACTCTTTCCTCATTTCCATATTTTGTTCACACATTATACCCATCATGTCTACGTGTCTCACTATGTTCACATATTTATGCTCATTGCAAACTCTTATTCCTTCTTTCATTCATTTTGGACCTTTTTCATCACCCCCATTTATCTTCTAGCTTTCATTCATCATTATTTTACACCCCATGTCTTTAGCGATCCCTAAATTTTATTACATCACCCATGTCATGTTTGGTTTTACCATAGTCACTATCATCACCCATGGGACATCATTTGTGCACCATTCAAAATTTACAAAATCTCACAAATGGATGGAAATAGGTTTATATTTATCAGATTCTTTTTATAAATTATGGAAGTCTATAAAAGGTGAATCTCTCCACTTTTATTTTAGACTAGAAAAAGTTTGGTGACCCATGTTGAGTGGTAGATTGGAAATATGATCTTTGCACTTAGCAAATTCTATACTTCCTTTAGTATGAGAGGCTCTAGTATCCCATTGACGGGTCTCTTCCTTTGGAAGAAAGGTTTCATGCCAAGTATTAATGGGATGGTATGTATTAGAGTGGAGGGATATAATATCTCTATATCATTGTAACTCCATACAATAACAACTTGATAATACTTGAGAGCATATAAAAAAATTCCTTTCCCTATGGGTAGCAATATTATCCTATTAGTGCATGCTTTGGATTATCACAATATCCCAATTGGTGAAAGGATATATAGGAGCTCCTTGGTGGGGAAGTGCTCTCTTAATTTTTGTGTAGTGATCCTATCAAATAGCCTCTCCAAGGCTATGATGCTAGTGAAAATGTCATTGGTTTTAGGTTCAAAACTCCATCTTCATCCCATTTGGGTCCCCTTTATTGATCTCATTAATGATTTGAGATTTGAAAGATTTAGAATTGGAAAGAAACTCAAGGATATGTTTATCATCATTGAATACACAAAAGTGTTCAATGTTATCTCGAGATGGATGGATTGGAGACCAATTATAATGAGAATCGCTTGAGCTTAAAAAAATTATTGGATCCAAGGTGATGGGTGTGTAGCAACCTTTGGTGGGTGATCGGAAAAGTTACGTCAATTTTTTTGTTACAAAGTTTTACAATCACCCTTCCAACCAGATGCGAAATCAATGCTTATGATTTCCTAATCTTACGAAAACTTACAAACTCATGCCAAAGGCATAAAATCTATATCATACAAGCACACATAATTTTTATGTAACTAAAAATTACCATTTTTATTATTATTTTCTAAAAATAAAATTTTTGAATTTAAATGTGTGAAATTATTGATTGATTAAATCTTTAAGATTTCACATAAAATAGTTTAACCCATTAAACTAATGGCTTCATAGTTAATTTTATTTAAACATGTACAAATTCTCAATAAAATTAAATAGAAGCTGCATCCATTTACTCTACTTAAACTGATTTCTCATCAAACATATTTCACATTTACAATCAAGATGCATATTACGTCAAAATACTCTTATTTCTCGAAAATCACATATGTATAAGAGTTTACTCATTATTCTCATTTAATAAATAAGCTCTTTACATAAACTAATACAAAATAGTTTACTTATTTTAATTACAAGTATTACATTTTTAGACTTAATTCACAATACCATAGATACCAGTTCATATACAATCATAAAATCAATCTATCATCATGACACCAATGCTACATATCGTAAGAGATTCATCTTGATGTAAACCGTGTAACGAGAGGAAGAGTATCATCGAGGCACTTTTCCTCAAACCACAAGAATTATGGATCCTGCACACCTCTCCTCAACCAAAGTGGCCCTACCCTTCATGAGAAGGAAGATGCAGCTATCAATAAGGCAAGAGAGGGAGTCCCATGTGTGAAAAAATCACCCAATCATCTAGAAGACTTAAGATAGGGTGGGACTGAAATCAATCCTTTAATCGTGAAAATAATGATATGGTTTTTGGCCAAAAGACTTAAGATACCCTAAGGAAATTCCCCTATCACTTTGGTATTTGACAATAAGCTAGAGCTTGAGTAAACATTGATTATGTTCATAATCGACCCTATTCACCTCTAGCAATTTTCATAGGTGAACCACTATACTATGTTGTCTATCCCTACCCATATAGGTCGCTCCAAGTAGTCTTATAACACATCACTCAAATTATACCATTTTTCCCATCCAAAAATTTACACCAAGACAACTCTATATATAGGCTAACCAAATTGGGCAATTAGAACACAATCAACACCTTGTTCCTAAATGTCCCATACCACTCATTCATGAAATCTTACAAGGGGTTTTAGTCCTAGTTTGTTGTTACCCAAAATAATACGAGAAAACCATGATTGTTACTCACACAATCGTCACCTCCATAGGTGCCCCATACCACCTAAGGAGGTTATTATTATTAGAATCCTAACCATAGTTTTTCTCCTCATACAAAGTACTTTATGTATATGTACTAGTTTCACAACTTTGGTTCAAGTTCTATGTATTCTAAGGTTGATCGTTGATTCTTAAAAGGGTATTATCAATTTTAAACAAGTTATGACTAATTTGGTATAAATTTTTGATAAGGACTAATATAAGACACAATTCCTTATGGTCGACATGATTATGTAAACTATCATCAATATCGTAAAATAGAAGTTGAATAAGATGACATGAAACCTATTATTAATTTGAGTCTTACAATCCACATGTTATTCTAAGTTCGTAATTGTATTTAACCTCCTTGTTTGATCTCTATAATGTGGTCCTACCAATCCTTGATTTTTTTCATGATTAATTTTCTAATTAATAAGGGATTGATTATGAGTAATTCATATTAATAGTTTATATCTTAAATTTTAACTTCCCATCTTTCCATTCCATGACCATTGTTATCCATTGGTCCTTGATATGATCATAGTATTTTGACTAATTCACTATAAACTATAATTTTGGCATATCTCTCGTTGTCTAAGTTTGGCGAGTTTTTCACTTGAGTCGTGTTTTAAATGTCACCCCTAGCCTCTTTACTATGTCGGTCTAACAAAATATCTTGACTCCTTATCATAACAAGATGAGTAACATCATATTTACTACTGCGTATTGAGTCATATCTCTTAATGGTACTTTTTTATTTCTACACCTATCATCCTAGGAATAGTTTATGATTCTCTTTTAACCTTTGTTTTGATTTTTTTCCCAAATATTACTTAAATTAGTTAATCCAAACACCTTTCCCTATCCTCGCTACTTGGCTTGAAATTGATCCTTCAACAAAAATTGTGAGTTTCCTCGTAAAGAACAAAGCTTATTTTCTCTCTCTATATATAACAACTTCCTTTAATTATGCCAAAGGTGTTTCCCTATGGGAAAGGTCTTTCCGAACGATTCCACGACTATGTTAAATTTGATGTCTATTTAGATTTTTTTCAATGCAATTAATTTTGAAGGTCGATTGCCTATTTTTTTCAGATTTTAATGATTTGGTGTTTTTAATTTTTCCACCCTTCACGGGTTGTACTTTCCTCTCTTCTCATGCATTATGGTCACGAATTATACTAGTGGTATTCTCGCACTACTTTGCTTTGCGTCCATAGACCATTCCTTTTTAATAGTTTTATTGATGAATTTGAGAAGGTAAATATTCCAACATTTTCCCCGCATCCGAGATGATTCGGATAATAGGGTGTGCCATATGATTGTTTTCTACGTTTTAGCAATGCATTTTATATTCTAACCTTGAAATTGATTTTGCAGGGCAGAAATTTCAAGGGATAGAGGCCTGATCACTCAATTTGACTCTTTCAGACCATTAGCAGCTGCTAAAAAGGGTTAACGAGGTAGGCACATTAATGCATTTACTTATCTAAAAAATGAATTCTATTTTCCTCGTTGTTTTTTTTTCAGTGACTGAAATGGATTTCAATCTCATTTAGAAATTGTTTTTAACACAAGTTCTTTCCATTCAAGAGGATTCAATTTGTTTGTAACGAGGCAAGACTAGGATGTATGTCTCTCTGTGTGAGTAGGGGATTTATAATTTTCTTGTATTAACAAAATGCTGCCCAAACAGGGTCTGTAGTTCGAGAAACTGCACATGTTCTTTGGGTATATTCGGGAATAGTTTAAGGATATACCATATACATTAAAATGCTACACATATATCAATATCAATTATATTTTAAATTCCAGATGGAAAAGAGTTGTAGTTCAACTTGGTAGATAGGATTTTCCTGTCATTGCATCTCTTATTGCTCTCAACCTTTGATGACTACCCAACATTCCTGACCCCTGTTTATCTGGTCATGGATTTTTGCTCTATTGGTGGGCATGCATCTATATTTCCTTTGGATCTTTATAGTTATCATTTTTGTGCCTGAAGGAAGCTCGGCTAGAGACATTTAGGAGCTGTTATCTTTTGAGTGGAATGATTGGATATTATTGTCCCTTACTACACTGGTTTTGGTTTAGGAATGTGGAAAGTGTACATGTACCTATGGTTCTCTTCTTAAACTTATGTTTTGTTGTGATGTTTGGTCATCTAGGTCTCTCAACATTTAATGCACACCCTGCATCCCTAATCCCTATGCATATGGTCATGGGTTTTGTGGGATTGGTGGGCATGCATATTAGCCATGCACCTGTAGGTCTATAGATTGGTCTCTCCGTGCTCCTGAGTTCATTGACCCTTTTAAACCCATAACAATGTAGTTATGGAACTTTGAGTCTACCTTAACTATGTCTTGAGCTGCCCTAATTGTCTTCTTCTTCTCTTGAGCCATTATACCGAGTCTCAAGGACTTGGCAACTATTTGGATGAGCTCCTTCTTCAAATTTTTCCTCTCTGTTATACATGTAGACCTTCAAAACAGTTATACATTGTAGATTCATATTTTGAAATGGAAGAATCCAATCTAAGCTAGACTGGGATACTCCGCTAAAGATTGCTCATGGTGCTACAAAAGGATTAACATATCTTCATCATGACTGTAACCCATGCATTGTTCACAGGGATGTAAAGACTTCTAACATTCTTTTGGATGATAATTTTGAAACACATTTGTAAGACTTTGGCATTTCCAAGTGCATTTCCTCGGAAAAAACCCACACCATTACTTATGTTATGGGTACCATTGGCTACATTGACCCTGAATATGCAAGTACATCAAGGCTAAAAACCTTATGTTATGGGTACCAGATTTTCCTTCCCAGATTTTTTTCATATTAAATCAGTCCACTCAAACCCGAAAATAGATTAAAAGTGTGTTAATTGTAGATGAGAAAACAATTAGACAGAGCACATTACAAATATCATGGAGAAAGGTATATTTTTATGCTCAAATCGTCTCAACCTTTTCTTACAAGAATTCTGTAGTTTCTAATCAAAGTTATCTCATTTGATGTCAAGCAGCTCTTTGTTGAACAATCTGCAACTTGAGACTGCAGATGAAGGCTATTCACAGCCTGTACTACATGATGTTGTTGTTCACAAAACCCTTGCATTTCAGGGAAGAGGCAATCATTGGACACCTTTAAAGCCAATTTTGAGAGCTCTGCTCTGGCACCTTCTAGGCCAATTAAACCCAAGTTATGGCCAGCAAGAGTTTCCTTGGCTTTCTCCAACACAGATTGTAAGTACTTACCTTGGGCTTCAATACGGAGTTGCAAATGATGTTGCACCCATTTTCAACCAAATCACAATAAAATGATGGATGAAATGAATATATAATATGATACAACAAAAATAATACCTATGAAATACATCCGTATAGAGTAAAGGGTTGAATTGGATCTTTCTCAAACTGGACACTCAAGTTTTGTCATGTCATGCTCCTTCACAAACCAGTGAATCTCATTGATGCCTTTCCATTATTTGTATAGCACTATGTTTGAAATGGAACTGGATTGATGTTTACTTGAAAGGTTTATGTTGTTTGTGTTTTTTCTGTGATTGCAAAGTTCTACATGAGTGTTTGAGAAATTGCTCTCCTTGCTCTAGGTTATTGCTCAGCTGGAGCTTTGGAATGAGAGAAAATCAGCAAGTACGAGAAATGTGCTTCACAAGCATATGGATGAGAAGGTGGCTGCGCTGCACTTGCCCAAGCTGGGGGCCAAGTTAACAAAGCTTTCTGCAGATCAGGCTGCATACATCAATGTGCTTGTTGAGGGGCCCTAATCCTATACAAACAGTGAAAGTAATTTTCAATGCAATTAATTTTACGGGCGTGTAGTCATTTTTTTGTGTTTTTAGCATGCAAAGTGCGGCAGTTACCGAAATCAATGGAAGTTGCATGCCTTCTTCTGCTGTTGTGTTTATTACCTCTTTTCTAAGCTATGCAAGCTCGAACATTGTGAATCCATAGGAAGAGTTTCAACCATTGATGCGTAGTGTAGTGTCATGTTACACCAGGAGTACCACATGCATTTTCGATGGTTGTTCATCAACATCTCATGGTTATCTGTTAACCTTTGTCAGGAATAATGTTAGATTGTTGAGATTCCGTCAGTGTTTGTGCTGGAGTTTCTACTGGTTGAGGAGTCGTGACGTGGGATGGCAGATGCAGAGGAACCAACACTGTGCGAGTTGCAAACCCTGTGATTCATGATTCCATACAGATTTGGAGGTGAATTGAGGTCATTGAGGTTTGCAGAGATATGCACTGCAATGGTGTTGTATATGAATAAAATTCTATGATTGATATTTATTCCACCTCTAATAGAGGATACAAGGCAAGTGTTTGATAAAATGATAATCTAAAATTTAGTCCTCTTTTATATATTACTTTTGGGTTATGCACATGATGTGAATGAGGAACAAATTCTTCTAAAATAGTTAGAACAAAATATTTATTTACTGTCATTGGCAGAGACATAAAACTTGAATGAAACAAGATTGTCCAAATGTTGGCATCAATGGTTTCATTTTGTATTTTTGTAGTGTGTCCCCCTGAACTATATAATTGTCTTAGGGCCAAAGTTTTGGTGATATGTGGGGATTTTTATGAAGCCGTGGCTTCCAGGGCTTAGTCCAACAACAATCATGGTCACTACTTTCCCTATGAACTGATGAGATCTTGGAATTGTTTGAGTATATATTTGAGCATATGGTTTTGCAAATCTGAGCATTTTATCATGCCAAGCAATGCATGGATTATATAGAACTAGATTTAAATAAGGGACTGCTAGCAAATTAGACAAATTAATCATAAATCTAAGTAAGTTTTACAGACTCAAATGCTAGAATATGAAAAAATTGGATTCAAATGAAACTTATGCCATGAATTAGGACACCTGATGGCTTTTTATCCCATGAAGGTGCAGTCGACTGACTGTAAGGAGAGATCAGCCAGGCAGTAAGAGAAAATGATAAGGGTTTCGATAGTGTCGTTTGTAGGGTATTTAGTTTCTCTTTTTATCTTTTCACATCACTAGATCAATCTTCTGTCTTACTTTAACTCTTGTGGCAGATTGCATCATTGATCTCAAATCAGACTGTATCCGAAAGCCCTGATCCATCAATTTTATTTTGGCTTAGCACTTGGTGGTGAGAGTGCGAGCCCTTAATGCGGTGTGTGGTTTATTGATTTTCAGTCAACATTATGCTGAATATCCACCCAAATTATCTGAAATCTTGTATGATA
>CM031242.1:1025282958-1025353628 GCA_018340775.1 Taxus wallichiana var. yunnanensis
ACATGTATTGTTAACCTCTATTTCCACACCACTGCTTCAACACTCTTCCCATCTATCAAAACCCTTCTCACTCTACACCTTCACTATCTCCCTTCTACTTCCTCGATCTTTCTCTGCAGTGATTAACACTTACTAAGGGTTCTTCTCAATTGGGATTGGGTCTAAGAACTTATTCAATACTCAGCTGGGATTAATAACATGACACACGTTATAAGGATGCTCTTGAGGACTAGGGTAAGCTGACATACTTTGGGTCAACCACAGTTAACCCCGTGTGTCAAGGTACCCCAAGTCTCCAAGGGCAGCCTCATAACATGACCATGGTCCTAACCAGTCCCAGAGTAAAAACTTGTTCGAGTTTAAGGTGTAAATCTTAACGATCAATGCAAAGGGTGTCGCCATAGGTCACCTGCATTGTTGTATCCTCGAGAAGATCCTAATCTTCTCAAAGGTACAACCCTGCAGTTGACATGTGTCGACATCCTACAAAACCACCTCGGAAAGATTTACATAACTTCAAGGAGTTACTTAAGTTGAGTTGAAATTAAATTTAAGACTCTCTAGCTCCAGGGTAGTCTTTTCCCAACCCCATGGGTTCCACACCTTTGAGTTGCCTTACGTAATTAAGTTCAATTTCACAGAGAGTTTAATAAGAATTGAGATCTGCGTTGTCAGGAGATCATTGGTTCCCAAATAATAATATTTTACATAATTGGGCAATAGCCCTAAGTCCTCTCATAATTAATCTAACTAAACCCATATGGGTTTATATCAGCTCCCAAGACTAAAATATATCTTACTTATTGTTATTAAGATATAGTGATTTAAAACCATCAATTACGTTGTCTTGACTTAGATCATGGATAGGGAGTAATAGATTACTCTTCCCATTTCGGATACCTATTAGGGTGTAGTTTAACCTTAACTTCTCAAAAGGCGTGGACTAATTTCCAATTTAGCCTTATTCATAATATGAAAGAATTTACTATTCATTCATGAAGTATTCGATCCACATAATTTGTACTGAGGCCTACTTAGAGAATCCAAATAACTCCCATGGTATACATAATAAAAAAGCACTTACATTCAATCGACCTAAGAAGTTCAATCCATCAAATAAAAATGC
This sequence comes from Taxus wallichiana var. yunnanensis, assembly GCA_018340775.1. NCBI lineage: Eukaryota > Viridiplantae > Streptophyta > Pinopsida > Cupressales > Taxaceae > Taxus > Taxus wallichiana. The sequence goes on from CM031242.1 coordinate 1,025,284,085, forward strand.
AGCCAAATAAGTAACAATTTCCCCTTTTCATTTATTTCCAAGCCATACAATTACAATTTATGCACTTGACATATTTGATATGATACTCAAACGAAAAAGAACAACTTTCTTCATATAGTAAAAATAGAGAAATCAAGTTGGAATTCGTCATAAAACCAGATTAAACAATCTAAGCATCATATCGAGATCTGCGTGTGTTTACCACTTATGATGACCATCTGCAAAAATTGCTAGCAAGATGGGTCAGTTTAATGAATCGAGCATGATAAGCACTAATTCTAAAAACAATTGCATTCTACCAATTGTTTCCATTAGACAACCTGTTTAAATGAAATCATTTCATCAAACCTATAAAAATGAATCACACTAATTATCTTTCTACCATACATGACTTTTTAACATAATTTCATAATATAACTACCATATTGACTCTTCTCGGATAATTCATCTTATGTTAGAGACTAAGAAGAACAAAATGAATCTAATATATCCATCCTTCTAAAATCCGAGGACAAGAATAATCAATAAAATTACTCCATTCCAGAATGAATTCTTACCAGTGCGTGTATCCATCAGATTTGCATTTAACAATTCAGATAAGACCGGTTATAGCCTCTAACTTGAAATTCCTTTATACTCATTGCATTATTTCCATGACATCGATAGATATACCAACTTCTATTACAATACTTTTTTATTAAAGTAGATAATCAATAACTCAAACAAGGTATTATTATAGCGTAAATAAGAAAGACCTTAGGCCAAGACTAAGCATTTACCATTCTTTCCTCATAAATTTAACAGTTTAAACATCTTATGCCCCTATAGCAGAGTTCTTATGGAAATACAAAAAGAAGGAGTACTTAATAATTTTCCGAGAAAGGAGAGTATACTTTCGCATTCCAAAACTCCTATATCCACATGTGCTTTACAACTTAAGAGAAAGAACAGAGGTGTTTAGATATCCATTCCAAACAAGTTCAAGACAGTACCAACTTTCCAGGAGCAAAGCATATACAATCAATCTTGAATTCATTTAGAGAAGAAAAGAAAGCAAGAAAATCAACACAATCCCATCCCTTCCAAGTACAAAACCTAATTTCCATCATGCAGATCTAGGATTACCCACAAATTATTAGGAATCGATTTCCTAAAAGAAAGATTTCTCTCGGTCAGATTGTGTTCTCGTTAACCAAGTTAAATTGTAAGGTAAACACGCTACACTAGATATTTCATCACTTACAGAACCCATAATTATTGACCATCTAGAGCCCCTTTTTAATAGAGTTACGGGCTTGTATTCATACATTTTTCATATGCTTGCCACTAAACCAATCGAGCTCCATAGAAGGAATTACAGTTTCATCTCAAATCAACCATGTATTCACCTGAAGCTATCAAGCAAAAAAAAGCTCATACGACCAGCGATAAACAATAAACCAACCAAATAAGACACAACAATTTTCTTTTATGTCATTCCTCAACCAAGAAATCATCCAGCATAACATCTAACATGGTACAGTTAGGAACTCATTACCTCAGTCGATCAAGAAGCAAGGAAACAACATATACAGAAGTCGAATCCATATGTAATCACAACAAGGACTTCAACAGAAGTCAATCCAAAATGTAAACACAACTAGGATTTCAACAGAAGTCGAACCAACATGTAAACACAGCAAGGACTTCAGCAGAAGTCGTGTTCATATGTAATCACAGCAAACACTTCAACAGAAGATGAATCCATAATATAAATACAGCAAGGACTTCAGTAGTTGATTCCATAATATAAACTTCAAGCAAGGACTTCAACAGAAGTCACTTTCATAATATAAACACGTGGACTTCAACAGAGTCAATTTCATAATATAAATTCAGCAACGACTTCAAAAGAAGTCAATTTCATAATATAAACACAACAAGGACTTCAACAAAAGTCGATTTCATAATATAAACACAGCAAGCATTTCAATAGAAGTCAAATCCATATGTATACATAGCAAACATTTCAACAGAAGTCGAATCCATATGTATACTCAGCAAGGATTCAACAAAAGTTTAACCAACATGCTAACACAGCAAGGTCTTCAACAGAAGTTGAATTCATATGAAACACTGCAAGGACTTCAAAGAAGTTGTATCCATAAAGTAATCACAGCAAAGACTTCAACAGAAGTCGAACCAGGGATTCCCAAATCAAAAAGAGAAGAAGAAAACCAATACATTGCTTCCAGTCAAACCAACTATACAAAAGAAATCATCTGAACAGAGTTGTTCTAATGAAAGCATTTGAAGGAAAGCAAGATTTTTAAAAGTTAGGGCCTATCATGCCTGATAGTGTCACTTAAAAATTTGAAGAAGACCTCTGAATGTGCTCGCACCTTCTCTTCTTCTTCCACGATAGATTAAACAACAATAAATTGTTACCTTCATGCCTTATAAACTTTCCCCGATAGAGAAGGAAGCTAGAAATTCTCAAAGTTGCCATGCAACACATGAGTAGATGGTCGGTTCAAAGAACCGATGCTCAAGCAGAGTGAAAAAGCGGAATGCATGGAAAACCAAACAACAAATAATATTCCATTTACATGCCTTCCCAAGCAATCCATAGTCGGAAACCGAAGTTCATTAATTGCATTAACTTCCATCCTCCTGCCTATTCTCCATTACAACCGACCACCAAAATTGGTGATTGCCAAAGGAAACAAACAAAATTCCCATACTTGGTGATATCTTTATGCCACGTCAGTCACACTAGCCGTTGCAACCTCCGCCAAATCGATCATCCAAGTCCTTGACCTTATCCCCCTCATAAATGCCATGGAAACCACCGCCCATGACTCGTGCCCCTTCATAGGTCCCCCTCCATTCTTGTCATTAGTTAAGATAGGTAAGAAACATAGGTTAGATCATAGGGTAAGACATTAGTCTTACATCCATAGCGCTAGAAGAAGTTAACTCTTAGGAGCATTAAGCTTATAGTTTAGGGCTAGGTTAGATTAGCAATTATTTTAACCAATAGGTTATAGTTTAGGTTAAGATTATTAACCTTAACGAATCCAATCTAGGTCTCCAAAGTAGGACCAATCAGTATTAGAGCCAAACAGGGTAAAACATTCCTGTAAAGGATCCTATCTGGCATTGCTAAATTAAGCTTACGGTATAAACATGAACATCTTACCTGGCTTAAGGTCTAGGCCTTCCTGATGTTACGATATCTGGAACCAAATTTCATTTATCATGATCATCCTGAGTTAAACTCTGGGATTTCTCATTCAAACTCATTCAGACCTTGTAACTTTCGTAAGGTCCATAAATTTTGTTCATCCTGAATAAGCTTAAAACATTCCTTGGATCAATGCACAGATCGATCAGAAGAATCAAAGATCTTCAAGAGCAAAGAGGATACAATCCATATCAAGCATGACTTCCCGAAACCAAAGGAACATGTCCTTATATAGAAGAAATCATATATCAACACTTGAATGCTCAGGAGAAGGTAACAACAGTTCAGGGTGTTACATGCTTCCCTCCTAAAAGATTCATCGTCCCGATGATTACATCTTTTGATTTACCTTCAGGTCAATCAATTTATTAGTTCACAATACAAAAGACCAATTCCAACATGAATTATTTCATAAATCAATGTCATGATACAATTTATTCAACCTGAATAATGTTTGCCTCAAAGCTGGCTTACATAAAGACATGAAAAAGATAAGTTCATAATAATTAATTTTTTTGTCAACAGATTCCATTCTGTTCAAAAAGAAAGGGAAAAGCAATTTTCATCTCTTCCAGATTTTCCCAAGTTGCACTTTCTTCGTTAAACTAGTCCCACTGGACCTTACATTGTTGTATTTCACGATTTCTCAAATGTAATTGCGGGTTTTCAAGCACTCGTGGTGGGTTTAACCACGATTATTCATGGGTCTTGGACTGCAAGGAATTCCAATTTAAAACATGTAACAAGTCTGATATGTATTTCTTAAGCAAAGAAATATGCAAAACATCATGCATGCGAGACAAAGCGGTGGTAATGCTAATCGATAAGCTACATGATTGATTATTTCGACAATTTGAAAGGTCCCACATAATGAGGTGACACTGGCAGCCTTGCCAAAAGTTATAGAACTCTTTCTGGGTTTAACACGAAGAAAACCTTTTCACCAACTACAAACCTTCGATCAACCCGCTTTAGGTCAGCATAGCTCTTCTACCTATCTGCTTTGCTTCTTTCAATTGTTCACGAATCATTTTAACTTGTTGTTCCATTTCAATGAGGATTTCTGGCCCAATTACCACTCTATCCTCAATACTATCCCAACTAACAGGGGTTCTGCACTTTCTTCCATAAAGTGCCTCAAAAGGTGTCATTTTAAGAGATGAGTGATAAGTGTTGTTGTATGTGAACTCAACTAATGGAAGATACTCTTCCCATTTATACTCATGTTGATCCATGCAATACATTCGCAACATATCTTCCAACACTTGATTTACTCTCTCGGTTTGTCCATTTGTTTTTCCGGATGATATGCGAATCAAGTTTAGTTTCGTTCCAAGAGCTACATTAAGCGTTTGCCAAAATATTCATGTCATTCTAGGATCCTCGCTGCTGATATAATCAATTCTGGTACTCCATGTAACCTGAAAATTTTGTGCACGAACCTTTTGGCTAACACTGGAGAATCATCCTTTAGATTTCCAGTGATGAAATGAGCTACCTTTGTTAGTTTGTCTACAACTACCAAGATAACATCATGTTTATTTCTTGACATAGGAAGCCCTTGTACAAAATCCATGCTTATGACTTGCCATTTATACTTTGTGGTATGCTATGGGGATATAATAGACCAGTAGGGTGTATGTGTTCTGCCTTAACCCACTGACATTCCAGACAATGTGTCACAAAATCAATAACATCATTTTTCATACCTTTCCAAAAGTATTGTTGTTTTAGATCAGCAAGCATTTTTGAGATACCCGGGTGTCTAGAGAAGGGTGAATTATGAAATTCAACCAACAACTTGTTTCTCAAATCATTTAGCACATGTACGTATACTCTGTTTTCATAACGTAAGATTCCTTCATTATCAAAATGAAAACCTTTATACCTTTCATCTTTTGGTTCTGCAGAAAGTGCTGCTTTTACTTGCTTTGAAAGTATATATCAGATTCTGAGGCACTTTTTACCTCATCTTTAAACTGAGTTCTTAATGTTATAAGAGCATAAATGTGCTTCCTACGACTTAGAGCATCTGCTACTCTATTCTCTTTTCCTTTGATGTAACTAATATCAAAATCATATTGAGATAAAAACTCTAACCACCTTCGTTGTCTTGCATTTAGATTAGGCTAAGTGAAAATATATTTCAGCCCTAAGTGATCAGTTTTCAACTCAAAAGGTTTCCTAAGTAAATAGTGCCTCCAAACTTGAAGCGCATGAACAATTGCAATAAGCTCTAAATCATGAGGGGCATAATTCAGCTCATGTAACTTAAGTTTTCTACTTTCATAAGGTATGACTTGATCATTTTGTAACAAAACACCTCCAAGGCCTTCCCCTGAAGCATCGATAACAGAAAAGTTCTCATAAGGGTCTGCAGTACAGGTAATATAGGTGCTTTGAAGTCAATCGGGCTTTTAAACTTTTGAAAGCGGTTTTACACTTATCATTCCAAATAAATTTCTTATCCTTCTTCTGCAATGAAGTTATCGGTGTAGCCACTTTAGAAAAATCCTTAACAAATTTTCTATAATAACCAATGAGGCCCATGAAGCTTCTTACTTCATGTACATTCTTTGGTGCAGGCCACTCGGTTATTGCCACTATTTTTGAAGGATCTACTGCAATTCCTTCTTTACTAATGACATGACCCAAATAGTGAACTTCAGCATCAAAGAAATAACATTTGGATAACTTCTACCGTATAACTTTTTTTCTCAAAATTTCTAAAACTATCTTCAAATGCTCATTGTGCTCTTTGACACTTTTAGAATATATGAGAATATCGTCCAAGAATACAAGCACAAACTTGTCCAAATATTCTCGAAAGATATTATTCATTAAGTTCATAAAAGTTGCGGGTGCATTAGTTAATCCAAAGGGTAGAACCGTGAACTCATAATGTCCGTACTGGTTTGGAAAGCTTGTTTTATGAATATCTTCTTCTTTAATCCTTAATTGATGATAACCAGATTGAAGATCTATCTTGGAATAAACCGCTGCTCCACGCATCTGATCAAATAGATCGTCAATCCTTGGAAGTGGGTATCTGTTCTTAATTGTTGTTTTGTTCAACATCCGATAATCAATACATAGTCTAAGTGTTCCATCTTTCTTTTTTACAAATATTACTGGTGCTCCCCAAGGTGAAACACTTGGTCTAATCAAACCCTTAGACAAAAGTTCTTGTAATTGTGCCTTAAGCTCGACTAACTCTTCATGTAGTAGTCATCCGATAAGGTGCCTTAGAAATAGGTTCCATCCTGGTTTGATTTCAATGGTGAAATCAAATTCCCTTTTGGTGGTAAACTCAGTAATTCCTCCGAAATACATCCTTGAAACTTTGCAATGTTGGAAATTGTTTCATGGAATCACCATCTTCTTCTAAAAAATCAGATATCTTTATTGTATATAAGGTACATCCTTTGTTTTTAGCCTTTTTAAGTTACATAGGTGACGCTTTTCTAATCAAATTTCCCGTTCACACCTTGAATCTTTGTTGCTTTCAGCCGATCATCTAAACATCTTATATTCTTTTCAAAGCGAGTCTACTTTTGCTTTATGGTCAGCTAACCAATTGACACTAATGTCAATGTCATAGGATCCCAAAGGTGTAACATATAGGTCAACTTCCGTGGAAAAGTTAGGTAAGTTAAGGAATGCCCCAAAAACACATACTCACTTTGTATGAACGAGTTATTACCATACTTTGTACGGTCCAAGATTTATCCATTTTTCCATCTTTTCTTTTAAGTTTAGAAGCAAGTTTACTAGAAATAAAACATTCGGTAGCTCTGTATCAAAAATAATAGTGGCCACGGTATGCGAATAACTTACCCAAAACTTCTATAGGTGTCACTTGCTTTTCACATTTTTGCCTCTTTGCAGATGTATCTTATCTTTGCTTGATTACGATCATCCTTCTTCTTCAAAGGGCACTTGATTTTCAGTAGTGGTCTTTGCCATAATTATAACAGCCTCTCCTACAGTCCTTTTAGGCTCAAAATTACTTCCACCTTAAAATTATCACGTTGTCCTCCATAGGGCTTCGCCTATTGTTATAATTCTTAGCAAAACTATCCCTTACGTTTCTAGCAGGCTTATTCGCTATCGTTTTCTTATTATTATCCACTGGAAACTTACTTCTATTTCCAAACTTTTTCCATGGCCCCTTCTTGGTGCAAGTGAAGTTGAAGAAGGGTTTGCAATCTTCTTCCGCACTTCCTCTTTATGAGTAGAAATAGCCTTTAATTTACTGTTCTTTCCTTATGGCTTTTTCAACAAACCCTTCCATAGTGGTTGGGCTATGAACATCGACCTCTCCTCCTATCATGGGATTTAGTCCCATGATGAATTTCCGTATTCAAACTTCTCGTCAGTTTGATACTGCGGTACATACTTGAGGAGTTTCATAAACCACTCCCAGTATTCAGTTACCGTTAGCTTTCCTTGAGCTAAGTTCTAGAATTATGTCATTTTCTGATCATAGAAAAGTTGTGGCAGCCAACGTTGCCTAAAATATCCTTTAAATTGATCCCAAGTGATATTGGTCTCATCAATATTTAGCTCAACTTTACGGTTGTCCCACCACGAAGATGCTTCGTGGGAAAGTTGATAGGCTCCCCAAATAGCTTTGGTTTCCTCCGAGAAGTTTCTTATTGCAAAGTACTTCTCCATCTCGTTGAGCCAGTTCTCAGCTCCATCTCCTAATGTGGTGCCATCATATTTAGGTGGACTTATCCTTTTTATATCATTAGTGAGTTCTGCTGCCAACTTGGCCTTTTTGTTTTCTAGTTGGACAGGTACATTTCCAGTGTTATTATCAACACCCATATCGGGGTTGTCCTCAGGAGGTAGCTGATTGTGGTTACCAGCTTCATCATCCTCCTCATTTCCCATTACTTGTTGTTCAAGTACAGCCAAACGATCTCTTGTGTCCAATAGGGCAGCAAGGATCTCATCAAGTTTTGGGTTGTTGCCGCCCATCGGTGGAGCATTATTCGCAACATTCCTCTTATTCTAACCATTTTCTCACAAGAAAATTCGGTTTTTATCGATTATGGACACATAGGTCCAAGAGTTTGCAACCTTCGACTCACGATACCAAGATGTAACATTCCCATTTTAGTACATTAGAACAAGAATTTTTTTTTTTGATAAGTGCTTCCTAGTTCTAAATACATAATTTAGAACTCATAGATCATAACAATCATTCTTATAACAGATAACCATATGCAATTTAATGACTCGGTGCACCACCGATCTATTCATTCCATGACTCGGTGATCTACTGATCTATTCATGAGTATCATAGAGTTGGTGTTTTTATTTTAACACTTCACTCTTGCGGTTCTCTTCCCTAATCTGGGATTTTAGAATGCTCTGTCCAAGGAACCTATCTGAATAATTGTTACCATTATTCATCGGCATCACGTCCCTCATACTAGGTGACATAGGACAACGCAATCAGTAGCTTGCGATACTTTGGCCAAATATTTGAAACATATTGTTCATGTCTCGTATTCCTTGACGGAATACTTGTCAATCTGAATACGTCCTTCACCCCACTCCGATGTTAAATAGAATGTCTTATCTTGACTTACATCGGCCTCCCTATCTGCCAGTCATTCACTCAAGAATGGATTAATAACATGACACACGTTATAAGGATGCTCTTGAGGACTAGGGTAAGTTGGCATCTTTGGGTCAACCACGTTAACCTGTGTGTCAAGGTACCCCAAGTCTCCAAGGGCAGCCTCATAACATGACCATGGTCCTAACCGAGTCCCAGAGTAAAAACTTGTTCGAGTTTAAGGTGTAAATCTTAACGATCAATGCAAAGGGTGTCGCCATATGTCACCTGCATTGTTGTATCCTCAAGAAGATCCTAATCTTCTCGAAGGTACAACCCTGCAGTTGACATGTGTCGACATCCTACAAAACCACCTCGAAAAATTTACATAACTTCAAGGAGTTACTTAAGTTGAGTTGAAATTAAATTTAAGACTCTCCTAACTAGGTAGTCTTTTCCCAACCCCTGGGTTCCACACCTTTGAGTTGCCTTACGCAATTAAGTTCAATTTCACAGAGAGAAGTTTAATAAGATTTGAGATCTCGTCAAGGAGATCATTGGTTCCCAATAATCTTATTCTACATAATTGGGCAATAGCCCTAAGTCCTCTCATAAGGAAGCTAACTAAACCCATATGGGTTTATATCAGCTCCCAAGACTGAAATATATCTTACTTATTGTTATTAAGATATAGTGATTTAAAACCATCAATTACATTGTCTTGACTTAGATCATGGATAGGGAGTAATAGATTACTCTTCCGTTTCAGCTACCTATTAGGGTGTAGTTTAACCTTAACTTCTCAAAAGGTAGTGGACTAATTTCCAATTTAGCCTTATTCATAATATGAAAGAATTTACTATTCATTCATGAAGTATTCGGTCACATAATTTCTACAAGGCCTACTTAGAGAATCCAAATAACTCCCATGGTATACATAATAAAAAAAGCACTTACATTCAATCAAACCTAAGAAGTTCAATCCATCAAATAAAAATGCAGCCACATAAGTAACAATTTCCCCTTTTCATTTATTTCCAAGCCATACAATTACAATTTATGCACTTCAGCATATTTGATACAATACTCAACAACAAAAGAACAACTTTCTTCATATAGTACAAATAGAGAAATCAAGTTGGAATTCATCATAAAACCAGATTAAACAATCTGAGCATCATATCAGATCTACGTGTCTTTACCACTTATGATGACCATCTGCAAAAATTGCTAGCACGGGTCAGTTCAATGAACTGAGCATGATAAGCACTAATTCTTAAAACAATTGCATTCCACCAATTGTTTCCATTAGACAACCTGTTTAAATGAAATCATTTCATCAAACCTATAAACATGAATCACACTAATTATCTTTCTACCATACATGACTTTTTAACATAATTTCATAATATAACTACCATATTGACTCTTCTCGGATAATTCATCTTATGTTAGAGACTAAGAAGAACAAAATGAATTTAATATATCCATCCTTTTGAAATCCAAGGACGGTAAAATCCAATAAAATTACTCCATTCGAATGAATTCTTACGGTGCGTGTATCCAATGATTTACATTTAACAATTTAGCAAAGACTAGTTATAGCCTTTAACGAAATTCCTTTATACTCATTGCATTATTTCCATGACATCGATAGATATACAAATTCTATTGAAATACTACTTTTATTAAAGTAGATAACTGAATAACTCAAACAAGGTATTATTATAACTGTAAATAAGAAAAGAACTTAGGTCAAGACTAAGCATTTACCATTCTTTCCTCATAAATTTAACAGTTTAATCATCTTATACCCCTATAGCAGAGTTCTTATGGAAATACAAAAGAAGGGAGTACTAATAATTTTCCAGAAAGGGAGAGTATACTTTTGCATTCCAAAACTCCTATATCCACATGTGCTTTACAACTTAAGAGAAAGAACAGAGGCGTTTAGATCTCCATTCCAAACAAGTTCAGGACAGTACCAACTTTCCAGGAGCAAAGCATATACAATCAATCTTGAATTCATTTAGGGAAGAAAAGAAAGCAAGAAAATCAACACAATCCCATCCCTTCCAAGTACAAAACCTAATTTCCATCATGCAGATCTAGGATTACCCACACGTTATTAGGAATCAGAGTTCCTCAAAGCAAGATTTCTCTCAGTCAGACTAGTGTTCCCGTTAACCAAGTTAAATCGTAAGGAAAACACAGCTACACTAGATATTTCATCACTTACAGAACCCATAATTATTGACCATCCCGACCCCTTTTCAACAGAGGTACAGGCTTGTATTCATACATTTTTCATACGCTTGCCACTAAACCAATCAAGCTCCATAGAAGGAATTACAGTTTCATCTCAAATCAACCATGTATTCACCTGAAGCTATCAAACAACAAAAAAATCTCATACGACCAGCAATAAACAATAAACCAACCAAATAAGACACAACAATTTTCTTTTATGTCATTCCTCAACCAAGAAATCATCCAACGATAACGTCTAACATGGTACAGTTAGGAACTCATTACCTCAGTTAATCAAGAAGCAAGGAAACAACATATCTGAGTCGAATCCATATGTAATCACAATAAGGACTTCAACAAAAGTCAATCAAAATGTAAACACAAGTAGGATTTCAACAAGTCGAACCAACATGTAAACACAACAAGGACTTCAGCAGAAGTCGTGTTCATATGTAATCATAGCAAACACTTCAACAGAAGATGAATCCATAATATAAATACAGCAAGGACTTCAACAGAAGTCAATTCCATAATATAAACTCAGCAAGGACTTCAACAGAAGTCGATTTCATAATATAAACATAGCAAGGACTTCAACAGAAGTTGATTTCATAATATAAACTCAGCAAGGACTTCAACAGAATTCAATTTCATAATATAAACACAACAAGGACTTCAACAAAAGTTGATTTCATAATATAAACATAGCAAACATTTCAATAGAAGTCGAATCCATATGTATACAAAAACATTTCAACAAAATTCGAATCCATATGTATACTCAACAAGGATTCAACAAAAGTTTAACCAACATGCTAACACAGCAAGGTCTTCAACAGAAGTTGAATTCATATGAAACATTGCAAGGACTTCAACGAAGTCGTATCCATAAAGTAATCACAGCAAGGACTTCAACAGAAGTCGAACCAGGGATTCCCAAATCAAAAAGAGAAGAAGAAAACCAATACATTGCTTCCAGTCAAACCAACTGTACAAAAGAAATCATCTGAACAGAGTTGTTCTAATGAAAGCATTTGAAGGAAAGCAAGATTTTTAAAAGTTAGGGCCTATCATGCCTGATAATGTTGCTTAAAAATTCGAAGAAGACCTCTGAATGTGCTCGCACCTTCTCTTCTTCTTCCACGATAGATTAAACAACAATAAATTGTTACCTTCATGCCTTCTAAACTTTCCCCAGAGAGAGGAAGCTAGAAATTCCCAAAGTTGCCATGCAACACGAGTAGACGATCGGTTCAAGAACCAAGTTGCTCAAGTAGAGTGAAAAAGGAATGCATGGAAAACCAAGCAACCAAACAATATTCCATTTGCATGCCTTCCCAAGCAATCTGCGATCGGAACAAAGTTCATTAATTGCATTAAATTCCATCCTCCGCCTATTCTCCATTGCCACTGACCACCAAAATTGGTGATCGCCAAAATAAAACAAACAAAAATTCCCATACTTGGTGATCTTTTATGCCATGTCAGGTCACATTAGCCGTTTGAACCTCCTTGAATCTGATGATCATCAAGTCCTTCAACCTTATCCCCCTCATAAATGCCATGGAAACCACCGCCCATGACTCGTGCCCCTTCATAGGTCCCCCTCCATTCTTGTCATTAGTTAAGATAGGTAAGAAACATAGGTTAGATCATAGGGTAAGACATTAGTCTTACATCCATAGCTCTAGAAGAAGTTAACTCTTAGGAGCATTAAGCTTATAGTTTAGGGCTAGGTTAGATTAGCAATTATTTTAACCAATAGGTTATAGTTTAGGTTAAGATTATTAACCTTAACGAATCCAGTCTAGGTCTCCCAAAGTAGGACCAATCAGTATTAGAGCCAAACAGGGTAAAACATTCCTGTAAAGGATCCTATCTGGCATTGCTAAATTAAGCTTACGGTATAAACATGAACATCTTACCTGGCTTAAGGTCTAGGCCTTCCTGATGTTACGATATCTGGAACCAAATTTCATTTATCATGATTAGCCTGAGTTAAACTCCGGGATTGCTCATTCAAACTCATTCAGACCTTGTAACTTTCGTAAGGTCCATAAATTTTGTTCATCCTGAATAAGCTTAAAACATTCCTTGGATCAATGCAACTGATCCAAGGCTGAGTCAAAGATCTTCAAGAGCAAAGAGGATACAATCCATATCAAGCATGACTTCCTGAAACCAAAGGAACATGTCCTTATACAGAAGAAATCATATATCAACACTTGAATGCTCAGGAGAAGGTAACAACAGTTCAGGGTGTTACATGCTTCCCTCCTAAAAGATTCATCGTCCCGATGATTACATCTTTTGATTTACCTTCGGTCAATCAATTTATTAGTTCACAATACAAAGATCAATTCTAACATGAATTATTTCATAAATCAATGTCATGATACAATTTATTCAACCTGAATAATGTTTGCCTCAAGCTGGCTTACATAAAGACATGAAAAAGATAAGTTCATAATAATTAAAAATTTTGTCAACAAATTCCATTCTGTTCAAAAAGAAAGGGAAAAGCAATTTTCATCTCTTCCAGATTTTCCCAAGTTGCACTTTCTTCATTAAACTGGTCCCCTGGACCTTACATTGTTGTATTTCACGATTTCTCAAATGCAATTGGCGAGTTTCCAGCACTCGTGTGGGTTTAACCACAATTATTCCTGGGTCTTGGACCTGCAAGGAATTCCAATTTAAAACATGTGACAAGTCTGAAACGTATTTCTTAAGCAAAGAAATATGGAAAACATCATGCATGCGAGACAAAGCAGGTGGTAATGCTAATCGGTAAGCTACAGGATTGATTATTTCGACAATTTCAAGGTCCCACATAACGAGGTGACAACTTGTGACCTTGCCAAAAGTTATAGAACTCTTTTCTGGGTTTAACACGAAGAAATTTTTTTCACCAAGTTCAAACCTTTGATCAACCCACTTTAGGTCAAGATAGCTCTTCTACCTATCTCGATGCTTCTTTCAATCGCTTCACGAATCATTTTAACTTGTTGTTCCATTTCAATCGAGGATTTTTGGCCCAATTACCACTCTATCCTTAATACTATCCCAACTAACAGGGTTCTGCACTTTCTTCCATAAAGTGCCTCAAAAGGTGCCATTTTAAGAGATGAGTGATAAGTGTTGTTGTATGCGAACTCAACTAATGGAAGATACTCTTCCCATTTATACTATTGATCCATGCAATACATTTGCAACATATCTTCCAACACTTGATTTACTCTCTCAGTTTGTCCATCCGCTTTTGGATGATATTCAGAAGTGAAGTTTAGTTTCGTTCCAAGAGCTGTATTAAGCATTTGCCAAAATCTTGATGTCATTCTAGGATCCCTGTCAGATATAATCAATTATGGTACTCCATGTAACCTGAAAAATTCATGCACGAACCTTTTAGCTAACACTGGAGAATCATCCTTTAGATTTCCAGTGATGAAATGAGCTACCTTTGTTAGTTTGTCTACAGCTACCAAGATAACATCATGTTTATTTCTCGACATAGGTAGCCCTTATACAAAATCCATGCTTATGACTTTCCATTTATATCTTTGCGGTATGCTTTATGGGGATATAATAAACCAGTAGGGTGCATGTGTTCTGCCTTAACCCGCTGACATTTCTGATAATGTGTCACAAAATCAATAACATAATTTTTCATACCTTTCCAAAAGTATTGTTGTTTTAGATCAGCAAGCATTTTTGTGATACCTGGGTGTCCAGAGAAGGGTGAATTATGAAATTCAACTAACATCTTTCTCAAATCATTTAACACAGGTACGTATACTCTGTTTTCATAACGTAAGATTCCTTCATTATCAAAATGAAAACCTTTATACCTTTCATCTTTTGGTTCTAAAGAAAGTGCTGCTTTTACTTCTTTGAAAGTATATATCGATTCTAAGGCACTTTTTATCTCATCTTTAAACTGAGTTCTTAATGTTATAAGAGCAGAAATGTGCTTCCTACGACTTAGAGCATCTGCTACTCTATTCTCTTTTCCTTTGATGTAACTAATATCAAAATCATATTGAGATAAAAACTCTAACCACCTTCGATGTCTTGCATTTAGATTAGGGTTGAGTGAAAATATATTTCAGCTCTAAGTGATCAGTTTTCAACTCAAAAGGTTTCCCAAGTAAATAGTGCCTCCAAACTTGAAGCGCATGAACAATTATAGCAAGCTCTAAATCATGAGGGGCATAATTCAGTTCATGTAACTTAAGTTTTCTACTTTCATAAGCTATGACTTGATCATTTTGTAACAAAACACCTCCAAGGCCTTCCCCGAGAAGCATATGTTTACAACATAAAAAGTTCCCATTAGGGTCTGGTACAGCTAAAATAGGTGTTGAAGTCAACTGGTTTTCAAACTTTTAAAAGTAGTTTCACACTTATCATTCCAAATAAATTTCTTATCCTTCTTCTACAATGAAGTTATCGGTGCAGCCACTTTAGAAAAATCCTTAACAAATTTTCTATAATAACCAGCAAGGCCCATGAAGCTTCTTACTTCATGTACATTC
The DNA here is from genome assembly GCA_018340775.1 of Taxus wallichiana var. yunnanensis. NCBI lineage: Eukaryota > Viridiplantae > Streptophyta > Pinopsida > Cupressales > Taxaceae > Taxus > Taxus wallichiana. The sequence goes on from CM031242.1 coordinate 1,025,299,671, forward strand.
TTTGGTGCAGGCCACTCGGTTATTGCCACTATTTTTGAAGGATCTACTGCAATTCCCTCTTTACTAATGACATGACCCAAATAGTGAACTTCACATCAAAGAAAGAACATTTGGATAACTTACCGTATAACTTTCTTTTTCTCAAAATTTCCAAAACTATCTTCAAATGCTCATTGTGCTCTTTGACACTTTTAGAATATATGAGAATATCGTCCAAGAATACAAGCACAAACTTGTCCAAATATTCTTGAAAGATATTATTCATTAAGTTCATAAAAGCTGCGGGTGCATTAGTTAATCCAAAGGGTAGAACCGTGAACTCATAATGTCCGTACCTGGTTCGAAAGTTTGTTTTATGAATATCTTCTTCTTTAATCCTTAATTGATGATAACCAGATCGAAGATCTATCTTGGAATAAACCGCTGCTCCACACATCTGATCAAATAGATCGTCAATCCTTGGAAGTGGGTATCTGTTCTTAATTGTTTCTTTGTTCAACATCCGATAATCAATACATAGTCTAAGTGTTCCATCTTTCTTTTTTACAAATATTACTGGTGCTCCCCAAGGTGAAACACTTGGTCTAATCAAACCCTTAGACAAAAGTTCTTGCAATTATGCCTTAAGCTCAACTAACTCTGTAGTAGTCATCCGATAAGGTGCCTTAGAAATAGGTTCCGTCCCTGGTTTGATTTCAACGGTGAAATCAAATTCCCTTTTGGGTGGTAAACCTGGTAATTCCTCCGGAAGTACATCCTTAAAACTTTACAGCGTTGGAAATCCCATCCATCCATCCAAATCCCCTCACTCCACACCCTCATAATTATCCTCCACTCCGCTCCCCTTCTCTTTTGAAATCACTTTTCTTCTTCCACACCCCTTGAACCCTACACACCCCATTCCTCCATCCACCTCTCCCACTCACCCTCTATATATCTCCTATTTTCCCTCCACTAACCTTAGGTCCACACCTATCCCCTCCATCCAAACCCTCCCAATTCTCCTAAATATATCTCCCTCTTACTCTAAACCCCCTTCTCCTGCGTATATCTACCTCCTCTCCCTCTAAACCCCCTTCTCCATTCACACCCATCCCACTTCTCCTCCACACCTCTCCCTCCACACCCTCCCAATTCCCCCTCCATATATCTCCCTCTAACTCTAAACCACCCTTCTCCCTCCACACCCTCGTAATTCTCCTTCCATATATCTCTACTTCTCTCCCTCTAAACCCCCTTCTCCCTTCACACCACTTCCTCCCTCTGGACCCCTCCCACTTCTCCCTCTGCTCCTTCCTTCTTATCCATCCAAATCACTCAACTTTAACACCCTTTGCACCTCCTGAAACCCATTCCTACATACACCTCTCCCTCCACACTCCCTCCTTCAACACCTCTCCCTCCACACCCCTCCCATTCTCCATCCATATATCTCCCTCTAACTCTAAACCCTTCTTCTCCCTCCACCCCTCCTTCCACATATCTCCCATCCATCCAAACCCCCTCACTCCACACCCTCCCAATTATCACTCTCCACTCCTCCCTTCTCCGTCAAAATCACTATTCTTCTTCCACACCCTACACTTTCCATTCCTCTATCCACCTATCCCATGGACCCTCTATATGTCTCCCTCTTCTCCCTCCACACTCCCTCCTTCCAAACCCCCTAAGTCTCCCTAAATATATCAGCCTCTAACTCTAAAACCCCTTCTCCTCCACACCCTCCCTCTTCTCCATCCAAATCACTCTTCTTCCCCACCCATTGCACCCTACACACCCATTCCTCCATCCACCTCTCCCACTTTCACCCTATATATCTCTCCCTCCACACTCCTTCCTTCCACACTCTCTCCTCCAGCCCCTCCCAATTCTCTCTTGCATATATCTCCCTCTAACTCTAAACCCCCTTCTCCCTCCACACCTCCCCCAATTCTCCTTCGATATATCTCCCTCCTCTCCTCTAAACTCCCCTTCTCCCTTCACACCCTTTCATCCCTCCACTCCATTCCTTTTCTCCATCCAAATCACTCATCTTCCACACCCATTGCACTCTACAAACCCATTCCTACCTCCACATCTCCCATTTGAACCCTCTATATTTATCCTCCACACTCCCTCCTTCCATACCATCACCTCCACACACTCCCAATTCTCCTCCATATATATCCCTTAACTCTAAACCCCCTTCTCCTCCACACCCCCTCCTTCCACACTCTCTCTTCCATCCAAACCCCCTCACTCCACACCCCTTACATCCTACACACCCCATTCCTCCATCCACCTCTCCCACTGCACCCTCTATATCTCTCCCTCTTTCCCTCTACACTCCCTCCATCCAGACTGTCACTCAACACCCTGCTAATTCTTCCTCCGTATATCTCCCTCTAACTCTAAACCCCACTTCTCCCTCCACACCCCTCCCAATTCTCCCTCCATATATCTCCCTCCTCTCCCTCTAAACCCACCTTCTCCCTTCACACCCCTTCCTCCCTCCACACCCCTCCCACTTCTCCCTCCACTCCCCTCCCTCTTCTCCATCCAAATCACTCTTCTTCCACACCCATTGCACCCTACACACCCATTCCTACATCCACCTCTCCCACTACACCCTCTACATATCTCCCTCCACACTACCTCCTTCCACGCCTCTCCCTCCCGGACCCTCCCAATTCTCCCTCCATTTATCTCCCTCTAACCCCTTAAGCCTCCACACCCTCCTTCCACACCTCTCCCATCTATCAAAACCACCCTCACTCCACACCCTCCCAATTATCCCTCCACACCCCTCCACTTCTTCGTCAAAATCACTCTTCTTCATCCACACCACTTGCACTTACACACCCCATTCCTCCATCCACCTCTCCCACTACACCCTCTATATCGCTGCCTCTTCTCCTCCACACTCCCTCCATCAAAACAACTCAATCCACACCCCTAATGATTCTCCCTCCATATATTTCACTCTAACTCTAAACCCCCTTCTATCTTCACACCCCTTCCTCCATCCACAACCCTCCCACTTCTCCCTCAACAACCCTCCCTTTTCTCCATCCAAATCACTCTTCTTCCACACCCATTGCACCCTACAAACCCATTCCTATATCCACCTCTCCTACTGCACCCCTATATCTCTCTCCTCGACACTCCTCTCCTTCCACACCCTCCCCAATTCTCCTCTCCATATATATCCCACTAACACTAAACCCACCTTCTTCCTCCAAACCCCCTCCTTCCACACCTCTCCCCTCCATCAAACCCCCTCACTCCACACCTCCTAATTATCCTCAACTCCCTCCCTCTTATCCGTTGAAATCACTCTTTCTCACTTCCACACCTCTTACATCCTACACACCCCATTCCTCCATCCACCTCTCCCATTGCACCCTCTATATCTCTCCTCTTCTCCCTCCACACTCCCTTCATCCAGAACCCCTCACTCCACACTCACCTGCAAATTCTCCCTCCATATATCTCCCTCCAACTCTAAACACCCTTCTCCATCCACATCCCTCTCAATTATTCTTCTCCTATACTATATATCTCCCTCCTCTCCCTCTAAACTCCCCTTCTCCCTTCACACCCTTCCTTCCTCCAAACCCTTCCACTTCTTCCTCCACTCCCTCCCTCTTCTCCATCAAAATAACTCTTCTTCCACACCCATTACACTACACACCCATTCCTAAATCCACCTCTCACCTCTGCATCCTCTATATCTCTCCTCCACCCCTCCCAATTCTCCTCCATATATCTCCCTCTGACTCTAAACTGCCTTCTCCCTCCACACCCCCTCCTTAAACACCTTTTCCCTCCATCCAAACCCCCTCACTCCAGTGCCCCCACCCATTATTACTCCACTCCTCCCTCTTCTCCATTGAAATCGCTCTTCTTCTTCCACACCCCTTGCACCCTACATACCCCATTCCTCCATCCACCTCTCCCACTTCACCATCTATATCTCTCCCTCTTCTTCCTCCACACTCCATCCATCCAAACACCTCCTAATTCTCCTCCATATATCTTCCTCTAACTCTAAACCCCCTTCTCCCTCCACACCCTCCTCTCCTCGATATCTCCCCTCTAAACCCCCTTCTCCCTTCACACCCTTCCTCCTCTCACCCCTCCCACTTCTCCGTCATCCCCTCACTCTTCTCCATAAGACAAAATCACTCTCTTTCCACACCCATTACACCCTACATACCCATTCCTAAATCCATCTCTCCTACTACACCATCTATATCTATCCCTCCACACTCCCTCCTTCCACACTCTCCCTCCACGACCCCCTGATTCTCCCTCCATTTATCTCCCTCCAACTCTAAACCCCCTTCTCCTCCACCCCTCCTTCCACACCTCTCCCCTCCATCAAACGCCCTCACTCACTCCACCTCCCAATTATCCCTCCACTCCACTCCCACTTCTCTCTCGAAAATCACTCTTCTTCTTCCACGCCCTTTCACACTACACACCCCATTCCTCCATCCACATCTCCCATTAAACCCTCTATATCTCTCCCTCTTCTCCTCCACACTCCCTTCATCAAAACCACTCACTCCACACCCTCCTAATACTCCCTCTATATATCTCCCTCTAACTCTAAACCACCCTTCTTCCTCCAAACCCCTCTCAATTCTTCCTCCATATATCTCCCTCCTCTCCTCGAAACCCCCATTCTCCTTCACACCCCTTCCTCCCTCCATACCCCTCAACTTTTCCTTCCACTCCCTCCTCTTCTCCATCCAAATCATTCTTCTTCCATATCCATTGCACCCTACACACCCATTCCTACATCCATCTCTCCCTCCACACTCCCTCCTTCCACCTATCCCCTCCACATCCCTCCCATTCTCCCTCCATATATTTCACTCTAACCCTAAACCCCCTTCTCCCTCCACACAACCTCCTTCCACACCTCTCCTCTATCAAACCCCCTTGCTCCACATCCTCTCCCAATTATCCACCACTCCCTCCCTCTTCTCCGTCAAATCACTCTTCTTCTCCACACCCTTGCCCTACACACCCCCATTCCTCCATCCACCTCTCTCTTTGCACCCAATATATCTCTCCTCTTCTCCTCCACACTCCCCCTAAAACCCATCACTCCACACCCCTCCTAATTCTTCCTCCATATATATCCCTCTAACTCTAAACACTTCACTTCTCCATCGACACCCCTCATAATTCTCCCTCTAAAACCGCCTTCTCCTTCACACCCTTCCTTCCTCCACACTCCCTCCCAGTTCTCACTCCACTCCCCTCCCTCATATCCATCCAAATCACTCTTCTTCCACACCCATTGCACCCTACACACTAATTCTGTATCCACCTTCTCCCACTTTATACCCTCTATATCTCTACCTCTAAACCCCCTTCTCCTCCACCACACCTCCGATTCTCCCTCCATATATCTCCCTCCTCTCCTTCTAAACCCCCTTCTCCCTTCACACCTTCCTCCCTCCACACCCCTCCTCCACTTCTCCCTCCACTCCCTCCCTCTTCTCCAACCAAATAACTCCTCTTCCACACCCATTCCTACATCAACCTCTCCCACTTGCACCCTCTATATCTCTCCCTCCACACTCCCACCTTCCATACCTCTTCCCTTAAAACCCCTCCATATTCTCCCTCCATATATCTCCCTCTAACTCTAAACCCCCTTCTCTATCCACACCCTCCTTCCACATCTCTCCCTCCATCCCAACCCCCTCACTCCACTCCTCTCCCAAGTATCCCTCCACTCCCTCTCTCTATTCTCCATCAAAATCACTCTTTTCTTTGAGACCTCTTACACCCCTACACACCCCATTCCTCCATCCACCTCTCCCACTACACCCTCTATATCTCTCCTCGTCTCCCTCCACACACTCCTTCCACCTCTCCCTCCATCAAACCCCTAACTCCACACCCTCCTAATTCTCCTCCATATATCTCCCTCTAACTCTAAACCACGCTGTCTCCTTCCACATTCCTCTCCTAATTATCCCTCCATATATCTCCCTCCTCTCCTCTAAACCCCCTTCTCCTTCTTCACACGCTTCCTCCTCTCCACACTCGCCCCTCTTCTCCATCCAAATCACTCTTCTTCCACACCCATTGCACCCTAAACACCCATTCCTACATCCACCTCTCCTTTGCACCCTCACCATCTCCACCTCTAAACCCACCTTCTCCCTCCACACCCCTCCCAATTCTACCTCCATATATCTCCCTCCTCTCCTCTAAACCCACATTCTCCCTTCACCCTTCCTCCTCCACACCCCCCTCCCACTTCTCCCTCCACTCCCCTCCCTCTTCTCCATCCAAATCACTCTTCTTTCACACCCATTGCATCCTACACACCCATTCCTACATCCACCTCTCAATTGCACCCTCTATATATCTCCTCTCACTCCCTCCTTCCACGCCTCTCCCCTCCAGGACCCTCCATATATCTCACTCTAACTCTAAACCCCTTTCGCCCTCCACCCGCTCCTTCCACACCTCTCCCATCTATCAGAACCCCCTCACTCACACCCCTCCCATTAATCCTCTCCAGACCCTCCTACTTCTCTCACAAAATCACTCTTCTTCTTCCACACCACTTGCACTTACACACCCCATTCCTCCATCCACCTCTCACTGCACCCTCTATATCTCTTCCTCTTCTCCCTCCACATCCCTCCGTCAAAACAACTCGCTCCACACCCTTAAAATTCTCCTCCATATATCTCACTCTAACTCTAAACCCCTTCTATCTCCACACCCCCTCCATATTCTCCTACATATATCTCCCTCCTCTCCCTCTAATCCTCCTTCTCCTTCACACCTTTCCTCCCTCCACAACCATCCACTTCTCCCTCCATACCCCCTCTTCTCCATCCAAATCACTCTTCTTCCACACCCATTGCCCCTACTAAACCCATTCCTATATCACCTCTACCACTGGACCCTATATATCTCTCCTGCGCACTCCTCCTTCCACCCCCTCCCACCCTCCCAATCCGTCCTCCATATCTCCCACTAACACTAAACCCACCTTCTTCCTCCACACCCCCCCTCCTTCCACACTCTCTCCCTCCATCAAAACCCCCTCACTCCACACCCTCCCAATTATCCCTCCACTCCCTCCCTCATTTCCGTCGAAATCACTCTTCTTCTTCCACACCCCTAACACCACACTTTGCATTCCTCCATCCACCTCTCCCACAACACCCTCTTTATCTCTCCTCTTCTCCCTCCACACTCCTTCATCCAAACCCCTCACTCCACACACCTCAAATTCTACTCCATATATCTCCCTCTAACTCTAAACACCCTTTCTCCCTCCACACCCTCTCGATTCTCCTGCGTATATCTCCCTCCTCTCCCTCTAAACCCCCTTCCTCCTCCACACCCCTCCACTTCTCCTCCACTCCCTCCCTCTTCTCCATCCAAATCACTCTTATTCCACACCCATTGCACCCTACACACCCGTTCCTAAATCCACCTCTCCCACTGCATCCTCTATATCTCTCCTCTCACACCTCTCCCTCCACACCCCTCCATATATCTCCCTCCATCTCTAAACCCCCTCTTCTCCCTCCACCCCCTCCTCCTTAAACACCTCCACCCTACATCCAAACCCCCTCACTCCGTACCCCACCCAATTATTCCTCTACTCCCCTCCCTCTTCTTCTTCCACACCCCTTGCACCCTACACACCCCATTCCTCCATCCACCTCTCCCACTGCACCCTCTATATCTCTCCCTCTTCTCCCTCCACACTCCATCCATCCAAACCCTCCTAATTCTCCCTCCATATATCTTCCTCTTAACTCTAAACCCCCTTCTCCTCCACACCCCCTCCCATTCTCCTCCATATATCTCCATCGTCCCCACTAAACCCCCTTCTCCTTCACATCCCTTTCTCCCTCTACACCCCTCGACTTCTCGTCGGATCCCTCCCTCTTCTCTCGTCTAAATCACTCTTCTTCCACACCCATTGCCTTTACACACCCATTCCTAAATCCACCTCTCCACACTGCAAACTCTATATCTCACCATCACACTCCCTCCTCCCACACCTCTTCCCCTCCACATGCTGCCCATTCTCCCTCCATATATCTCCCTCCAACTCTAAACCTCGTTTCTCCCTCCACATCCCCTCCTTCCACACTCTCCCTCCATCCAAACCCCCTCACTCCACACCCTCCCAATTATCCCTCCACTCCCTCCCTCTTCTCTATCTAAATCACTATTCTTCTTCCACGCCCCTTAGCCTCTACACACCCCATTCCTCCATCCACATCTCCTACTAAACCCTCTATATCTCTCCTCTTCTCCTCTCACACTCCTTCATCAAACCCCCTCACTCCACACCACTCCTAATACTCCTCTATATAGCTCCCTCTAACTCTAAACCCCCTTCTCCCTCCTCTCTCCCTCTAAACCCCCATTCTCCCTTCAAACCCCTTCCTCCACACCCTCCCACTTCTCCCTCCACTCCCTCCCTCTTCTCCATTGAAATCACTCTTTTCCATATCCATTGCATCCTACACACCTAATCCTACATCCACCTCCTCTGCACCCTCTATATCACTCCCTCCACACTCCCTCCTTCCACAACTCTCCCTCCACACCCTCCCAATTCTCCTCCATATCATCACCTCCTCTCCCTCTAAACCCCCTTCTCCTTCACACCCCTTCTTCCCTACACACCCCTCCCCACTTCGCCCCACTCCCCTCCCTCTTCTCCATCCAAATCACTCTTCTTCCACACCCATTTCACCCTACACATGCATTCCTAATCCCACCTACCCTCTACACCATCTATATCTCTCTCCTCTAAACCCCCTTCTCCTCCACACCCTCCCAATTCTCCCTCCATATATCTCCCTCATCTCCCTCTAAACCCCCTTCTCCTTCACACTTTCCTCCCTCCACACTCCTCCCACTTCTTCCTCCACTCCCTCCCTCTTCTCCATCAAATAACTCTTCTTCCACACCCATTGCACCCTACACACTCATTCCTACATCAACCTCTCCCACTCCACACTCTATATCTCTCCCTCCACACTCCTAGTTTCCATACCTCTTCCCTCCACACCCTCAATATTCTCCCTCCATATATCTCCCTCTAACTCTAAACCCCCTTCTCTATCCACACCCCCTCCTTCCACATCTCTCCCCTCCATAAAAACCCTGCCCACTCCACTCCACTCCCAATTATTCCTCCACTCCCTCCTCTTTCTTCGTCAAATCACTCTTCTTCTTCCACCCATACACCCTACATACCCCATTTCTCTCCATCCACCTCTCCCACTGCACCCTCTATATCTCTCCTCGTCTCCCTCCACACTCTCTCCTTCCACACTGTCCCTCCATCCAAATGCCTAACTCCACACCCTCCTAATTCTCCTCCATATATCTCCCTCTAACTCTAAACCACGCTTCACCCTCCACACCCCAATTTATCCATCCATATATCTCCCTCTCTCCCTCAAAACCACACTTCTCCTTCACACCCTTCCTCCTCCACACTCTCGTCCCTCTTCTACATCTAAATCACTCTTCTTCCACACACATTGCACCTTAAACACCCATTCCTACATCCACCTCTCCTTCACTGCACCCTCTATAACGCTCCTCTCATCACTCCTCCTTCCACAACTCTCCCTCCATACCCTCCCCATTTCTCCCTCCATATATCTCCCTCTAACCCTAAACCCCCTTCTCCCTCCACACCGCCTCCTTCTCACTCTCTCCTCCCTCAATCAAACACCCCTCCCAATTATCCCTCCACTCCCTCCCTCTTCCCTCTTTCCAAATCGCTCTTTTCTTCCACACCAATTGCACCTTACACACCCATTCCTAAATCCACCTCTCCCATTGCATCCTCTATATCTCTCCCTCCACACCTCTCCCTCCACACCCTCTCAAATTTTCCCTCCATATATCTCCCTCCAACTCTAAACCCCCTTCTCCCTCCACCCCCTCCTTAAACACCTCTACCCTCCATCCAAACCCCCTCACTCTATACCCACCAAATTATTCCTCCACTCCCTCCCTCTTCTCCATTGAAATCACTCTTCTTCCACACCCCCATTCCTCCATCTACCTCTCCCACTTGCCCATCTCTCTATATCTCTCCCTCTTCTTCCTCCACACTCCATCCATCCAAACCCCTCCTAATTCTCCTCCATATATCTTCCTATTAACTCTAAACCCCCTTCTCCCTCCACCCCCTCCCAGATTCTCCCTCCATATATCTCCATCGTCTCCCTCTAAACCCCCTTCTCCTTCACACCCATCCCACTTCTCTATTGGATCCCTCCCTCTTCTATGTCCAAATCACTTTCATCACCACACCCATTGCACCACACCCATTCCTAAATCCACCTCTCCCACTTGCACCTCTATATCTCTCCCTCTACACTCCCTCCTTCCACACCTCTCCCCTCCACAACCTCGCCTAATCACTCCCTCCATATATCTCCCTCCTCTCCCTCTAAATCCCCCTTCTCCCTTCACCACTTCATCCTCCACACCCCCTCCCACTTCTCCCTCCACTCCTTCCATCTTTTCCATCCAAATCACTCATCTTCCCACCCATTGCACCCTACAACCCATTCCTACATCCACCTCTCCCACTTCTACTGTATATCTCTCCCTCCACACTCCCTCCTTCCACACTCTCCCTCCACACCCTCCATATATCTCCCTCTAACTATAAACCCCCTTCTCCATCTAAACCCACTCCTTCCACACCTCTCCCTCCATCCAAACCCCCTCATTCCACACCCTTACACCCTACACACCCCATTCCTCCATCTACCTCTCCCACTTTGCACCCTCTATATCTATCAATCTTTTCCTCCACCTTTGCCACAATCAAACCCCTCACTCAACACCCTCCTAATTCTCCCTCATTATATCTCCCTCTAACTCTAAACCCCCTTCTCCCATGACACCCTCTCCTATTATCCCTCCATATATCTCCCTCCTCTCCCTCTAAACCCACCTTCTCCTTCACACCCCCTCCTCCTCCACACCCTCTCCACTTCTCCTGCACTCCCTCTCCTCTTCTCCATCAAATCACTTTCGTCTTACACACCCATTGCACCCTACACACCCATTCCTACATCCACCTCTCCCCTTGAACCCTCTATATCTCTCCTCTCCACTCCCTCCTTCCACGCCTCTCCCTCCTCCCCTCCCAATTCTCCTTCCATTTATCTCCCTCTAACTCTAAACCCTCCCTCTCCCTCCTCACCTCCTCCTTCCACACTCTCCCATCAATACAAACCCCCTCACTCCACACCCCTCCCAATTATCCCTCCACCCCCTCTCAAGCTTCTCCATCCAAAATCACTCTTCTTCTTCCATGCCCCTTGCACTTTTACACACCCCATTCCTCCATCCACCTCTCCCAAAGCACCTCTCTATATCTCTCCCTCTTCTTCCTCCACACTTCCTCTGTCAAACAACTCACTCTACACCCCTCTAATTCTCCTTCCATATATCTCACTCAAACTCTAAACCCCCTTCTATCTCCACACCCCTACATATTCTCCCTCTATATATCTCCCTCCTCTCCCTATAATCCCCGTTCTCCTTCTTCACCCCCTTACACCCCTCCCTCTTCTCCATCAAATCACTCTTCTTCCACACCCATTGCACCCTACACACAAATTCCTATGTCCAACGCTCCCACTCCACCCTCTATATCTCTCCCTCCACACTCCCTCCTTCCACAGCTCTCCCTCTCCACACCTCCCAATTCTCCTCCATATAACTCCCTCCTCTCGCTTTTGAACCTAATTCTCCTTCACCCCCTTTCTCCCTACACAAGCCTCCCACTTCTCCATCCACTCCCCTCCTCTTCTCCATCAAAAGCAATCTTCTTCCACACCCATTTCACCCTACATACCTATTCCTACATCCACCTCTCACTACATTGTCTATATCTCTCCCTCAACACTTTATCCTTCCACGCCTCTCCCCTTTACACCCCTCCCAATTCTCCATCCATATATCTCCAACTAACTCTAAACCCACCTTCTTCCACCACCTTTCCTTCCACACCTCCACTCCATTGAAACCCTCCTCACTCCACACCTCCCAATTATCCCTCCACTCCCTCTCCTGTTGTCCATCAAATCACTTTTCTTCTTCCACACCCTTGCACCCTACACACCCCATTCCTCCATCCACCTCTCCCTACACCCTCTATATCTCTCCCTCATCTCCCTCCACTCCCTTCATCCAAACCCCTTCACTCCACACCCCTCCAAATTATCCTTTATATATCTCCCTCTAACTGCAAACCCCCTTCTCCTCCTCCACCCCTCCAAATTCTCCCTCCATATATTTCCCTCCTCTCCCACTAAACCCCTTTCTCCCTTCACACCCATTCCTCCTCCACACCCCCCCAATTCTCCCTCCACACCCCCACTCTTCTTCATCCAAATCACTCTTCTTCCACATCCATTGCACCCTACACACCCATTACTACATCCACCTCTCCCACTACACCTCTATATCTCTCCCTCCACACTCCCTCCTTCCACACCTCTCCCTCCACCCCCTCCCAATTCTCCTCCACATATCTCCCTCTAACTATAAACCCCTTCTCCCTCCACACCCCTCCTTCCACACCTCTCCCATCCATCCAAACCCCCCTCACTCCACACCCTCCCAATTATCCCTCCACTCCACTCCCCTCTCTCTATCGAAATCACTTTTTTTCTTCCACACCCCTTGCACCCTACACACCCCATTCCTTCATCCACCTCTCCCACTCAACCCTCTATATATCTCCTATTCTCCTCCTCTAACCCTCCTTCCACACCTCTCCCTCCATACAAAGCCCTCCCAATTATCCTAAATATATCTCCCTCTTACTCTAAACCCCCTTCTCCTCCATATATCTACCTCCTCTCCTCTAAACCCCCTTCTCCATTTACACCCATCGCACTTCTCCTCCACACCTCTTCCCTCCACACCCTCCCAATTTTCCCTACATATATCTCCCTCTAACTCTAAACCACCTTTCTCCTCCACACCCTCCAAATTCTCCCTCCATATATCTCCCTCCTCTCCCTCTAAACCCCCTTCTCCTTCATACCACTTCCTCCCCTCCACACCCTCCCACTTCTCCTCCACTCCTTCCTTCTTATCCATCCAAATCACTCATCTTCACACCCATTGCACCCTACTGAACCCATTCCTACATCCACCTCTCCCACTGCACCCACTATATATCTCCCTCCACACTCCCTCCTTTCAACACCTCTACCCTCCACACCCTCCCAATTCTCCATCCATATATCTCCCTCTAACTCTAAACCCCTCTTCTCCCTCCACACCCCCTCATTCCACACCTCTACCATCCATCAAAACCCCCACTCCACACCCTCACAATTATCCCTCCACTCCTCCCTTCTCCGTAGAAATCACTCTTCTTCTTCCACACCCTACACACTCCAATCCTCCATCCACCTCTCCCACTGAACCCTCTATATGTCTCCCTCATCTCCCTCCACACTCCTCCTTCCACACCTCTCCCTCCATCCAAACCCATCATAATTCTCCCTAAATATATCTACCTCTAACTCTAAACCCCCTTCACCCTCCACACCCTCCAAATTCTCCTTCCATATATCTACCTCCTCTCCTCTAAACCCCACTTCTAACTTCACACCCTCCCACTTCTCCCTCCACACCCCTCCTCTTTTTTCCATCCAAATCACTCTTCTTCCCACTCATTGCACCCTACCACCCATTCCTCCATCCACCTCTCCCACTTTGCACCCTCTATATCTCTCCCTCCACACTCCTTCCTTCCACACCTCTCCCTCCAAATTCTCCTACATGTATCTCCCTCTAACTCTAAACCGCCCTTCTCCCTCCACACCCTCCCATTCTCCTTCGATATATCTCCCTCCTCTCCCTCTAAACCCCCTTATCCCTTCACACCCTTTTCGCCCTCCACTCCATTCCTGTTCTCCATCCAAATCATTCATCTTCCACATCCATTGCACCCTCTGAAACCCATTCCGACCTCCACCTCTCCCATCAACCCTCTATATCTATCCTCCACACTCCCTCCTTCCACATCTCTCACCTCGACACCCCTCATAATTCTCCTCCATATATCTCCCTCTAAACCCCCTTCTCCCTCCACACCCTCCTTCCACAACTCTCCCCTCCATCCAAACCCCTCACTCCACACCCCTTGCACCCTACACACCCCATTCCTCCATCCACCTCTCCCACTACACCCTCTATATCTCACCCTCTTTTCCCTCCACACTCCTTCCATCCAAACCTATACGTAACACCAATCGTTGTTACTTCCTCCTGAGCATACAAGTGTTGATATGTGATTTCTTTTGTAAAAAGGATGTGTTCCTTTGATTGAGAAGTCATGCTTGATATGGACTGTATCTTCTTTGAAATTGCAGATCTTTGACTGAGTCGGAATATAATTGGACTCTTTTAATTCTTTCATTTTACGCCTGAGTTTAATCTGATCTCGGAATGAATTATGGAGTTATCCATCTATAAGACCTAGCCTTGGATCAGTGGTATTGATCCAAGTGATGCTTTAAGTTTATTCGGGATGAATTAAAATTATAGACCTTACGTAGGTTGCAAGGTCTGGAATGCATTGAATAAGCTAGTCTGGAGTCTAACTCAGGCTGATCGTGTTAAATGAATTGGTTCCCGATATCGTAATATCAGGAAGGTCTTGATCGTGGACCAGGTAATAATTCAGATACATTTAATTCACTAGCCTATTGGCAGTGCAGGAGTGAATCCTGTTCGTGAATGTATGTTGTAGGTTCTTTTTCTGAGCATTTGAAATGTTAGACCTAAACTGGATTTATTAAGGTTAGTAACCTAAAACTAAACTATGATCTATGGGTTAGATTAGTGTTAATCTAACCTAGGCCTAAGCTATAATCTAAATGTTCTAAGTTAGTAACTTGTGCTATGGAGGTTAGACTAAGTCGCATCTTAAATCCTAACCTATGTTACTAACCTAACTATTGAACAAGGAAGAAAGGGGACCTATGGAAGGGTGCGAACCATGGGCGGCAGTTTCTATGGCATTAAATGGATGGATAAGCATGGAGGACAGGTAATTTGGTAGAAGTTTTAACGGCTAGCAAGAGCCGACGTGGCAGAGTCGCCAAAGTTAGAAATGGTCTTTGAATTTCATTTGTCCATCGCCAACTATGGCGGTCGGTGGCAATGGAGATTGAGCGGGAAATTTGGAGTAAATGCAATTAATGAGCTCGGTCTTTGAGCTCGGGTTTCACGGGAAGGCATGCAAAATGGAAAATTAGTAGTTTGTTTGGTTTTTCATGCACTCTGGTTTTCCCTTTGTCTGATCACTGGTTCTTCACACCAGTCTTCTTGGAGTTGCATGGCAAATATGAGTGTAACTCACTCTTTTCTCTGGCAAGGAAAATTTATAAGTCATGGAAATAACAAATTTTTGTTGGTGAATCTAACTTGGAAAAGAGGTGAAGGATCGAGCTCTTTCAGTGGTCTTCTTCAGATTTTTAAGCAAATAACTAGGCATGTTAGGCCCTAACCTTTAAAAATCTTGCTCTCTTTCAAATGATTTCATTAGAACAACTCTGTTCGGACGATTTTTGCGTTCGGATGGTTTTTATGGTAGCTTTGTGTGATTTTGTTATCTTTTGTATCTTCTTCTTGGTTCGATTTTTCAATTTAACCCTTGACGGTGTGCATTGTGTTTAATTGTTGCACTATTTCGTTGTGTTTGCATTCCGGCTAAAGTTTGTAAAATGCATGCAAGAAAGTATACTAAACCTGCTCTTTGGGAGCCCATGAATTGTTTCCTTGTTGGGTTCAGGTTACAGTTGATACTTGTCGGAAAGGATACTGTTGGACTTTTGTTTGAATGTTCAGTTTAATTCGACTTCTTTGTAAGTTCTGTCGTGGTTATTATAGGTGGTGGTTACTGAATCTTGTTGGGTTTCGCTATGATACTTAAAGTTATTGTGAATGGATAACTTGTTGTGTTTACAGTATTTCAATGCGACCTAGTAGAAGTTGTTTTTCCCCCCTTGTGTTGTGATTATGGGATTCAACCCGTTGATAGTTTGCAACATATTTTTTTATAAAAAAATAACTCATGTGGAGTCCATGGAATGGTTCGCATATTATGGACTACTGTAGAAGCCATGTATGTGAATACTGGTAGCATGATTCTATCGGAGTCCTGGAGGGGTAACTGGTAATACGACTTATGTTATCTTGTAATGAATACCTTCGTTTAAGTAATGAATTTTTGGTACAGACTCAGTTGGTGTACTTTTTATGTTTCCTATCTGTGTAAGCTTGAGCGAATATTGTTGTAGAGGCTCAGTTGGATTCCTTGTTACGAAATCAGTATTTAGCTTCTGTATAAGCCTGATTTTGAATATTTACCATTGTTGGCATGGTTGGAATCCTTAACTAATATTTATCTTGTATATCGGCTTCTGTAGAAGCTTTATCATGAATACTATTGTTCGGATTCAGTTGAAATCCTTGATAGGTAACCAGTGTATCTACTTCTATATAAGCCTGATTATGAACACTTATTGTTTTTGGCTCTGTTGGGTTCCTTAAGTATAGATAGATATCTTGTATCTTGGCCTCTGTAAAAGTGGGTCGTGATTACCATACTTTTCAACCTCTGAATGAGTTCAGATGTGAATACGGTATGTTATGTTTCCTTTCTGAATAATTGCAGTTAATTGAGGTTGTGCATGTTGCGTGGATTTCGTATGAATATCTCTGCATAGTCTTAGGGAAACATCATTTGCTTTAATGTTAACGAGTCTCTTGTTGACTGAGATAAAAAGGAAGTTCTTTTGATTTCGACCTTGGATCTAAAACCTTACAGTGTTTAGTAGGGATTAGAATGAGCTGTATGTTGCTGAGAGGGATTGTTGTCGTGTTTGAGCATGATTACATCTTCTGTTGCATGGATATCTAGTCTTGAACTTGACTGAACTAAGGAGCTGTCGACTGCACCTCGACAGGTGATGGCATGGAATATCTTCTTGTTTGTCGCTTCGTGTGGAAGGTCATGTGGAGTCTGTTTGGTTGATATTCATCACTGTTTTGGCATGAGAGCTACTGTACTGCTAGTAAGCTACAGGAGTTTTGTTATATTTAATTTTAACAAAACTGTGGTTCTTCTTGTGGCTCGTCTGACTTATTCGTATGCATATAAGGTGAATGCTTTACTTTCGAGGAGACGGTACAGTCATGAGCTTGTTTGAAGGGAAATATGAATGACTTGTTTTCTTTCTCTTCTGTTGTAAAGTATATGTTGATATTTTTATCTAACCGTTGGAACTGTTTTTAACATATTGATGGAATCATGATTTGTTATGATATTCCTTTTATTATGTTGAATGTAATGATCTGTCTGATGTTTGTTGTCCTTGGGATTCAGATGGATAGTTGTTTTGGATACTTTCGTTCTTCTTGATCCCTAATATTTTGATGAAATATTTGAGAAGTATCTAGGACTATTCAGTAACGATAATTTGAGTTACGCGTTTATAGTCATGTTTGTATTACAAAAGCATAGTCTGAAATATGTTTACTTGTTTGGTGAAATGATCTCATTTAAACAGGTTGTTTAATGAAAACAGTTGGTGGATTGCAATTGTTTTAAGAGTTAGTGCTTATCATGCTCAGTTCATCGAACTGACCCATGTTGACAATTTTTGTAGATGGTTGCCGTAAGTGGTAAAAGCACGCAGATCTGATAGGATGTTCAGATTGTTTAATTTGGTTTTATGATGAATTTCAGCTTGATTCTCTAAATGTACTATATGAGGAAAGATCTTCTTTTTCCGTTGAGTATTGTATCAAGTATCTTTGAAAGCATAGAATGTATTGATTAACTTTGAAGGGAATAAAGAGAGATATTTGTAACTTATGTGTTTGTATTCTTATCTTGATAGTTTGACCTTCTTCGGATCAAATGATCTTGAGAGCTTGTTATTATTGTTTAAATTGGAGGCTTTTGTGATTATCTATGTAAGCTTGCAAGAATATGTGAATGAATACTTATGATTGTTTAGCAGGTTCTAGTATGTTCTATCTAAAGCTAAATTGAAATTTAGATCACTTTGTCTTTACGGAAGCTAGGGTAAAAATAAACCTAAGCGGGACGCTTAAACAAGTTGAATTAAATTATTAATTCCTAGTCTTGATTAAGCCAGGACAACGTTTAATTGGATTCTTAATCATTATATCTTGATACTAATAAGTAAGATATAAATTCAGTTATGAGAACTGATATAAACCTAAAAAGGGTTTGGTTAGCAATCTCATGTGAAGGATGGGAGTAATTGTCCAATTTCGTTGATTTAGAATTATGTATATTCTATGAACTCCTTGATGGGACCTCTAGTCTTAATAACTTCTCTTGTGTATTGGGTTTTATTAAGAAAGGTCATTCTAAGGTGAGGAACCTAGGGATTGGGAAAGACTACCCTTAAAGGGAACGTCTTATGGTATAATTTAACTCTACGTATGTAACACTTTTTAATAAGTAGATCTTTTCGAGGCGGATTTAAAGGTTGGCCGACAAGTTAATCTGCAGGTTGTACCTCGAGAAGATTAGGATCTCCTCGAAGATACAACAATGCAGGGTGACTATGGCGACACCCTTTGCATTGATCGTTAAGATTTACACCTTAAACTCGAACAAGTTACTTTCTGGGACCGATTAGGAATGTGGTCACGTTATAAGGCTGCCTAGGAGACTCAGGGTATCTTGACACCTTTGGTTTAATTAGGGTTGACCCGGTATGTCATCATATCCTAGTCCTCGGGAGCATCCATATAACGTTGTCACCTTACTAATCCGTTTCCGAGTGAATAACTTGGGATAGGAGGGACTGACAGAAGTCAGTATAAGACATTCTACATAACATAGGAATGGGGTGAAGGACGTATTCCAGATTGACGAGTATGTCGTTAAGGAATACGAGACATAAGCAGTATGTTTCAAATCTTTGGCCAAAGTATCGCAAGCTGCTGATTGCGTTGTCCTAAGTCACCTAGTCTAAGGGATGAGATGCCGATGAATAATGGTAACAATTATTCAGATAGGTTCCTTAGACAGAGCATTCGAATCCCCAGAATAGGGAAGAGAACCGCAAGAGTGGTGTGTTAAATAAAAATGCCAACTCTTATTACTCATGAATAGATCGGTAGATTACAGTCATGGAATGAATAGATCGGAGGTACTCCGAGTCATTACTGTTGCGTATGGTTATCTTTATAAGAATGGTTATTTGATTTGTGAGTTCTAAATTATGTATTTAGAACACAGAAGCATTTATAAAAAAAAAAATTTGACTTGTTCTAATGTATAAAATGAGGATGTTACACTATCACTCAACACCCTCCTAATTCTCCTCCATATATCTCCCTCTAACTCTAAACCCCCTTCTCCCTCCACACCCTCTTAATTCTCCTCCATATATTTCCCTCCTCTCCCTCTTGTAGCGCTTGAAAAAGACGAAACTCACGACGCACGACGACGACGCGCCACAACAAGCAACTCGAAAAAGTGTGATTTTTTTATATAAAGTATTTGTACCTGCCCTTGACGGACATCAAAAGTTTTATATTTTACATTGGAGGTATTATATTTATAACCCAAAAGGCATTTTATTAGCTTTATCATAGCGCCTATACAGAAACGTTAAGTTGCGAAGAACATAAGGGATACAAACAAGGTCATACCATGGTGTGCGTAAGTAAACACTTTCCGCCATGAGTAAGTATGATCGCCAGGCATAATCTCACTTATGTCGAGCCCGTTGAAAAAAAATGGAGTCATAGTGAGACCAACATCATGCCTCATCCACGTCGTCGAGGACACGTTTAAAAAGTAAGCGGCCATACCAAGGATTTTCCACGTGGCCCAAGTCACTACGTGAAACACATAATAATATTAGCTATTCTGCCACCAAAATTAAGTGTCTGTACATATTGACTTATCCAAAATTAAGGGTTTTGCACACAGAATTTGTTATATAATGTGCATGCAATATTATGGCAAAGGGCTAGCTAAGTGCTACATGCAAATGGACATTGGTTAATGGGGTGTTGACCCTTGATATTACTTTTCTATGATTATTCCCAAAATGACTCAACTCACGCACTATCCAACAACTCGCACTCATTGATTTAGAAGATTTGAACTTTGGATTGATCATTAAACGGTTCATGCTGACCCATCAACTACTTTATTGTTGCGTGGAGACACAATAAAACGTTTAGGTTGGAAAAACTTGATTGGGGTGGTTGGCTCAACCAACACCTGCTAAAAAACATTAAAAATCCCTCCCCCTTGCGTGCCGAACCGCTCCAGGTTGCTTCTATCATTTAATAATTTAGATTTGCAAATCTTGAGCCTCCTCTTGGTCTTTCTACCTGTTGATCCGCCCCGGGCCGCGTGAACATCCATGGAGGCTGTAGATGGAGCTACGGGTGAGAGGTGGGACGTCCAGGCCGCGCCAACAACCACTGTCCCTTACTTTCTCTTTTTTTTAATTTCGAGCGCGTTTAACATGCAGATCATCCATTTATGTTGTTATTTGTTCGATAATGAATGCATCTTCAAGCTCGGGCTCGCCTCGAGATATTTCGCTTCAAAACGATTTAAGGGATAGAGAGGGCGTTTTGTAATAACGGTCTGTCCAGCTATATTGATAAGCTTTCGTGTCAAATGCATCTCAAACTCGAGTCTGCTTGCAGGTAAATAAATATGTATCCAGTCGATTAAGGGACAAAGGTTGCGAGCTAGATCCCTTTGGCGTTTTAGCTTGTTGTTTCCCGGTCGATGTCTGCTGTGAAACAGACCATCTTGCCGCAAGCATGTAAGCGTGTAGAGGATGAAAAGAAGATACAGTCGGTGTAGCGAGTGTATTTGGTACACTCGCCCAAACGTTTTTTCTACTATCTCGCCGCGTGGGTAGGAGGCGTTTAGTGGCGCTTCCAACCGACAGGCTGTCCAACCATGTAGTTAGTGGTTCAGTATCGAATACAGCTACTAATCGGGTTCTCGCATGGCAGTGCGAACGGCTCGTGGAAGGAGTCTCTTAGAGGAGGATCTGTTTCATATCAGAATATGCAAGAAGCACGATTTGTTTTGCACAAAAGATAGACAAAGGGCAGTTTCAGCGTAGGATTAAGTGCAGGCCTGATACGGCCATGCCGAAAGGGCTCGTTTGAAATTATGTTCAGTTTCATCTACTTGGCAATAGTTTATCTTAATATACTCTTATCAATATAAAGGAAAAATTGATAATATATTGATAGTAATATGACTTGATAATGATTTCAAAAATTTTAGCATTGATTTAATAGGAGTAATATTTAAACATTTGTTTCCTCTTTAAACGTTGAGGACATGTGTGAATGGTCTTGGTAAGTTTTTTTTAAGTATTTGTATTAACATTTGTTTCTATCCATCTTTAATAGACATTGCATGGGGTTTTAAGTAAGTTGATTTCATTTCCTTCTATACTTGCCAATAATTTTACAATGGATCCATAAATGAAGAAAGACATAAGAGAGCTAGAGCTTAAAATGTTTCATTGTCATACTAAAAGCCATTTGAAAACTTAAGTCTTTCCATCAAGTATAAAAGAAGGGATAATGCACTATTTTTCCAACCTTTTCAACACATCACTTTCAAGTACTCAAACAAAATTTCAATATATTTTCTTTTGTAATTTCTTTCCAACATTCCACAAAAGAATTCAACAACATTTCCAATAAATTTTAGAGTAAGAAATACTATCATTTCAATGCAACTTTCCTTCAAAATCTTGTTACAACATATCCTACTTCATGTGGAAACAAATTTACAATAATGGAAGCTAGAGAAAGCAAAGCATTATTACATTTTTCCTCCACTCAAGGTGGGTAAATACATGGTGTTTTTACATTGTCAACAACAAGGTTCTTGTGCTCCAAATATCAACAAGGTGGCTCCTCCATAGTTTGCTTGATTCACAACAAAATAAGGGGAGAGGCAATGCTCTCCTCCCAACCAAATACCCAATGGAGAAGAGAAGCCATCCTCTCCATTGGCCCCGAGCCCCAATCACATCACAATGAGAGAGATCCAACTCGGGCACCTACAAGCTTCCACATAACTAAACATGACATTTCACATGCATTCCATATTCCTTCAAAACAAGAGAATCAATAATCACAACAAGAGGGAAAACAATTACAACAGTAGTCACAAGGCTTACCAAGAAAGCCACAAGAGTAAGACATATGGAGAAGCCACTTATGCCTCCCAATGGGAATGGGTGCCACCTAAAAGCCTCCAATGCAACACAATACCCTAACAACTCTTATGCCTCCCTCAAGAACCCCTTATCCCTCCATTCACTCTTATGCCTCCCTCAACTCTTATGGCTCCTCAAAGTAAAACAAGAAGAAATGCAAGCATTTCTCTTACAAGTGGACACCCAACCCAAGCTCCTCCTCAAGCACATGATCTCTTATGCCTCCCTCAATTAAGCTCCCCATAGTCTCCTCTCACTCCCAACATAGGCATTCTACCCATTCCCAACAAGCATTTCAAACAACAACATTCAACACAACATAAAAATACATTCATATGACAAAAGAAACATAATGCAACAAAGGGGAAGCTCTACCTTTCCATGGTAGAGTTTGCTCCAAATATGAAGTCTCAAATCCCTCCAGGATCAAGCAAGCATCCACAAGCTCCAAAAAGTTTTCACAAGTATCCACAAGCTCATTCCAAATCCTCTCCTCTCCAAAATACAAAAAGACTAAAACATGAAAACTTCCAACCCCCAAAACAAACAAGAGACTCAAATAAATAGAGAAAAGAGAGGGAGGGATGATGTGGTTCTAAGTAGGATGCCACCTCCTTTTCCCTCCACTCCACATCATTTGGTCAACATTAAATTCCAATGCACCATTAATAAGTGGTTAAAAGAAAGGCAAGCAACTTGCACACTCCAACTAAGCCCACTCCCTCAAAGGACAAAATTAAATTTGAAAGAAAGTGCAATTAATATTTTTACCCTTTATCCCCCCAAAACACCTAAAAGACCCTAAATTTGGCCTTCCAACCCATAGGTAGGGTTGGCATGGGGTTTTAAGAGGTGTGGGACAAGTTTGACTTGTCCCACAAGCTTTGAAATTTGGCCTCAAAGGCTAAATTCGAGTTTCCCATGTGGGGTAGAGTGTGCTACACTCAAACTCAAACACACATCAATCCACACAAAATCCAAAGTAAATCAAGGTTAATAAATGAACTCTCTTAGGTCACATCTTTTAATTAGTTTAGGACAATCTCAAATTAACTTAATTAACCCACTACAACCCATGGCTAACAAAGGGGTAAACTCCAATCCAAGGAATATGAATAATAACACAAGTAAAATTTCACTTACTAAGAGCAACACATACCAACATAGTAAAAAGGGAAAAAAATTAAACAAAACAACACATGATCCCTAGGTCACAATTTTCCCTTTACCAGATAATTCTAACACACACACAATTACTTGTTGCCATGGTGACCTTAGCTGGATTCTTCTCAAATTCCGATGTGGTTGGTCTCCACTCCCCAATTTTGTTGTGAATATAATATACCTGCAGAACAGAAAATACCTCCTTCGGCCTGTTGGCCACATTAAAACATTCATGCCAAATATACAATATAATATAAAATAATCAACACTGATTTACTATCATCTATGCAAATATGCGATATCACTTAACACTTTCTAGCACATTCTTATTCCCCATTTCATTTATATCAAAACGATCATCACATTAGTCAAATTATCAAGTTCTACTCAAGATGATTAAATATATCCCATGTCGAATTAAGATAAATATCCTTGTCAAAGTATACAAATATCATCATCAAATGTCACGAAGAAACCATATGCATCATATAAAGATCAAATCAATAACGGTCCCATGTCATGATATCTACTTAGCATGCTAAAACAAGAGGTCATAATAATCCATAGTGAACTAATCGGTCTCAAAGCGACAAAACAAAATGAGGTCGAAGGAAGTGGGCACTACACCTCTAAACCCACCTCCCTCCACACCCCTGCCACCCTCCACACCCCTCCCAATTTTGCCTCCAGGTCCCTCCCTCTTCTACATCCAAATCACTCTTCTTCCACACCCATTGCACCCCTACACACCCATTCCTACATCCACCTCTCCCATTGCACTCTCTATATCTCCCTCCACACTCCCTCCTTCTACGCCTCCCATTCTCCCCTCCATTTATCTCCCTCTAACTCTAAACACCCCTTCGCCCTCCACCCCCTCCTTCCACACTTCTCCCATCTATCCAAACCCCCTCACTCCACACCCTCCCACTTCTCCGTCAAAATCACTCTTCTTCTTCCACCACTTTGCACCTCATACACACCCCATTCCTCCATCCACCTCTCCCATTGCACCCTCTATGTCTCTCCTCTTCTTCTCCTCTACACTCCTCCAAAAACAACTCACTCCACACCCTCCTAATTTTCCCTCCATATATTTC
Source organism: Taxus wallichiana var. yunnanensis (assembly GCA_018340775.1). Lineage (NCBI taxonomy): Eukaryota > Viridiplantae > Streptophyta > Pinopsida > Cupressales > Taxaceae > Taxus > Taxus wallichiana. The sequence continues at coordinate 1,025,324,251 of CM031242.1, forward strand.
ACTCTAACTCCAAACCCCCTTCTATCTCCACACCCCTCCATATTCTCCCTCCATATCTCTCCCTCCTCTCCCTCTAATCCCCCATTCTCCCTTCACACCCTCCTTCCTCCCTCCACAACCTCCCTCTTCTTCATCAATCACTCTTCTTCCACACCCATTGCACCCTACAAACCCATTCCTATATCCACCTCTCCCACTGTAACCTCTATATCTCTCCCTCCACACTCCGTCCTTCCACACCCTCTCCCTCCACACACCTCCCAATTCTCCCTCCATATATCTCCCACTAACACTAAACCCACCTTCTTCCTCCACACCCTCCTTCCGCACCTCTCCCCACCATCAAACCCCTCACTCCACACCCCTCCCAATTATCCCTCCACTCCCCTCCCTCTTCTCCATCGAAATCACTCTTCTTCTTCCACACCCCTTGCACCCTACACACCCATTCCTCCATCCACCTCTCCCACTACACCCTCTATATCTCTCCCTCTTCTCCCTCCACACTCCCTTCATCCAAACCCCTCACTCCACACCCTTCCCAATTCTACCTCCATATATCTCCCTCTAACTCTAAACACCCCTTCTCCCTCCACACCCTCTCAATTCTCCCTCCATATATCTCCCTCCTCTCCCTCTAAACCCCCTTCTCCTTTCCACAACCCTTCCTCCTCTCCATCAATCCCACTTCTCCCTACACTCCTCCCCTCTTCTCCATCAAATCACTCTTCTTCTATATCCACCTCTCCTCCACTGCATCCTCTATATCTCCCTCCCTTAACAACTCTCCCCTCCACACCCCTCCCAATTATCCCTCCACTCCCCTCCCTCTTCTCTTTTGAAATCATTATTCTTCTTCCCTCCGCCCCTTTCACACTCTACACACCCCATTCCTCCATCCACATCTCCCATTAAACACTCTATATCTCTCCCTCTTCTCCCTCCACACTCCTTCATCAAAACCCCCCTCACTCCACACCCCTCCTAATTCTCCCTCCATATATCTCCCTCTAACTCTAAACCCCTTCTCCCTCCACACCCCTCTCTTCTCCTCCATATATCTCCCTCCTCTCCCTCTAAACCCCCCTTCTCCCTTCACACCCTTCCTCCCTCCACACCCCTCCCACTTCTCCCTCCACTCCCTCCCTCTTCTCCATCCAAATCACTCTTCTTCCACACCCATTGCACCCTACACACCCATTCCTACATCCACCTCTCCCACTACACCCTCTATATCTCTCCCTCCACACTCCCTCCTTCCACACCTCTCCCCTCCACACCCCTCCCAATTCTCCCTCCATATATCTCCCTCTAACTCTAAACCCCCTTCTCCCTCCACACCCCCTCCTTCCACACCTCTCCCCTCCATCCAAACCCCCCTCACTCCACACCCCTCCCAATTATCCCTCCACCCTCCCTTCTTCTCCATCGAAATCACTCTTCTTCTTCCACACCCTTTCACCTACACACCCCATTCCTCCATCCACCTCTCCCACTACACCCTCTATATCTCTCCCTCTTCTCCCTCCACACTCCCTCCATCAAAACCCCTCACTCCACACCCCTCTTAATTCTCCCTCCATATATCTCCCTCTAACTCTAAACCCCCCTTCTCCATCCACACCCTCCCATTCTCCTCCATATATCTCCTCCATCCTCTCCTCTAAACCCCCTTCTCCTTCACACCCCCTTCCTCCTCTCCACACCCTCTCACTTCTCCTCCACTCCCCCCCTCTTCTCCATCCAAATCACTCTTCTTCCACACCCATTGCACTTTACACACCCATTCCTATATCCACCTCTCCCATCCACACTCCTCCACACTCTCTCCTTCCATATATCTCCCTCCTCTCCCTCTAAACCCCCCTTCTCCCTTCACACCCCTTCCTCCCTCCACACCCCTCCCACTTCTCCCTCCAATCCCTCCCTCTTCTCCATCCAAATACTCTTCTTGCACACCCATTGCACCCTACACACCCATTCCTACATCAACCTCTCCCACTACACCCTCTATATCTCTCCTCCACACTCCCACCTTCTATACCTCTCTCCTTCACCCCTCCATATATCTCCCTCTAACTCTAAACCCCCTCCTCTATCCACACTCCCTCCTTCCACATCTCTTCCTCCATCCCACACACCCTCCTCTCCATCCCTCCACTCCTCTCCCTCCCAAATCACTCTCTTCTTCCACCCCCTCCCCTCTCTTCTCCGTCCATCAATCACTCTTCTTCTTCCACTCCCATCTTCTCCCTCCAAACCCATTCCTACATCCACTTCTCTCCCATTTCACCCTCCCAATATCCCTCCACCTCCCTCCACACCCTCCCTCCTCTCCCTCCACCTCCCCTCCCATCTTCTCCCCTCCCCTCCAACCCCTCCCATCCTCCCTCCTCTCCTCCATCGCTCTTCCCCTCCAAAAACCTCTCTCTAATCCATCTCCTCCACTCCTCCTCTTCCTCCTCTCCTCCTCAATTCTCTTGATCTAATCCACATCCCTTCTCCCTCCACACCCCTCCCTCAGATTCTCCCTCCACCTCTCCCTCCTCTCACCCCTATATCCCCTCTCCTCTTCCACTCCACTCCCTCCCTCACACACCCTCTCCAATTCTCCTCCATATCTCTCCTCTAACTCTAAACCCCCTCTCCTCCACTCCCATCTCCCTCCATCCACTCCTCCCTCTCACCTCTAAACCCCCTTCTTCCTCCTCCACTCCACCCTCCCTCCCCCCTCTCCCTCCTCTCTTCTCCATCCAAATCACTCTTCTTCCCCCACCACACTGCACTACACCTCCCCATTCCTACATCCACCTCTCCCTCTGCACCCTCTATCTCTCCCTCTCTCCCTACACTCCCTCTCTTCCATCCACTCTACCCCTTCTCCATCCCCTTCTCCTCCATCACTCCTCCCCCTCCCTCCAATCCCCCCTCCTCCTCTCCATCCAAATCACTCTTCTTCCAACTCCTTCTTCCACTCCACACCTCCACCCATCCATTCTCATCTCACCTCTCCCATCTCTCCCTCCATTCTCCTCCTCCCTCCCTCCTCCACACCCCTCACCCTCTCCAATTCTCCCTCCATATATCTCCCTCTAACTCTCTCCTCTTCTCCCCCTTCTCCTCCTAACTTCACTCCTCTGCCTCATCCAAACCCCTCTTCTCCTCTCCACACCCATCTCTCCTCTCCCTAATCCCTCCATCCCCCTCTTCTCCATCCAAATCACTCTTCTTCCACAACCATTTCACCCTACACACCATTCCATACATCCACCTCTCCCATCACCTCCCTCCTCTCTCCCTCCCTCCCTCCCTCCTCCCACTCTCTCCTTCACCCCTCACAATTTCTACCCCCTCCTCCCTCACCCTCCTCCACCCTCATTCTCTACTCCATCCACCTCTCCCTCCACACACCCCTCTAAACTCCACTCTCTCTATCTCCTCTAAACCCCTACTTCACACTCCTCTCCCCACACCTCTTGACCTCTATTCTCTCCACCTCTATCTCTCCCTCCTCAAATATCTCTCTCTCACTTCTCTCTCCTCAACACCCCCCTCCACATTCCCCTCCTCTCTCCATCTCAAATCCCTCTTCCTCCTCCCAAACCCCTCCACTCCCCTCCATTCTCCCTCCACTCCCCTCCTCTTCTCCATCCCCCTCTCACTCTTCTTCTTCCACACCCCTTCACCCTCCCTACCTCCATTCATCCATCCACCTCCCATTCTCCCCCAAATCTATATCTCTCCTCTCTCTCCACTCCATCTTCCATCCACCCCTCCTCCACTCCTCCTCCTCTCCATTCCCTCTCCTATATATCCCTCTAACTCTAAACCCTTCCTTCTCCCTCCACACCCCTCCTCTTCTCCCTCCATATATCTCCCTCTCTCCTCTAAACCCCCTTCTCCCTTCACACCTTCCTCCCTCCACACCCTCCCCACTCCCTCTCCACTCCTCCCTCTTCTCCATCCAAATCACTCTTCTTCCACACATCCCATTGCACCCACATTTTCTACATCCACCTCTCCCACACCTCTATATCTCTCCTCTCTCCACACTCCACCCTTCCACACCCCCTCACACCTCTACCTTCTCCTCTCTCCTCCATATATCTCTAACTCTAAACCCCTTCTCCCTCCACACCCCTCCTTCCAACCTCTCCATCCATCTCCCCTCACTCCACCCCCCATTATCCCTCCTCCCTCTTCTCCATCAAAATCACTCTTCTTCTTCCACACCATTGCACCCTACACACCCATTCCTCCATCCACCTCTCCCCTTTACACCCTCTATATCTCTCCCTCTTCTCCACTCCACACTCCTTCCATCTCCCCCTCCTCCACACCCTCTAATTCTCCCTCCATATATCTCCCCTCTCTAAACCCCCTTCTCCCCCACCCCACCCATCCCATCTCCCCTCTCCCTCCATATCTCCCTCCTCTCCTCCCTCTCACCCCCCTCCACTCCCTCCATCTCTCTCCAAATACTTCTTCTCCCCACTCCCTCCACCCTCCCTCCTTTTCTCCATCCAAATCACTCTCCCTCACTCCTCCCTATATCTCTCACCACACTCCCTCACTCTTCACACCCACCTCTTCCATCTCTCTCTCACTCCATATATCTCCCTCTCAACTATAAACTCTCTTTCTCCCTCCACACTCCTTCTCACTCCACCTCCATCCCCCCATCCACTCCTCCTCTCACACTCCCTCTCCTCCATTCTCCCTCCTCTCCCTCTCCTCTCTATACTCACTCTCTCTAAACCCCCTCCTTCCTCTCCCCCTCCCAATCCCACACCCTCCTCTCTCTAAATTCTCCCTCCCCCTCTCCCTCACACCTCCCAATTCTCCCTCCATTCTATCCCTCTTCTCCATCAAACCCCTCTTCTTCTCACTCCACACCACTTCCACCTCTTCTCCACCTCCTCCTCTCCTCTCCATCCCTCCCTCTTCTCTCCCTCTTCTCCCTCTCACACTCCCTCCTATTCTTCTCACACCCTCCTCCTATCCCCTCTAATTCTCCCTCCATATATCTCCCTCTAACTCTCCCCCTTCTCCCTCCACCCTCTCCAATTCTCCCTCCATATATCTCCTCTCTCCCTCTAAATTCCCCTTCTCCTTCCACACCTTCCTCCCTCTCCACCTCCCCCCCTTCTCCCTCCATCCCCTCCCTCTTCTCCATCCAAATCACTCTTCTTCCACCACTTACACCCTACACACCCATTCCTACATCCACCTCTCCTTCACCCTCTATATCTCTCTCTCCTCTCCATCCACACTCCTTCCTTCACACCTCTCCTCATCCACACACCCCCAATTCTCCTCCATATATCTCCCTCTAACTCTAAACCCCCTTCTCCTCCACCCCCCCTCCTCCACACTCTCCTCTCCATCCAAACCCCTTCTCACCCTCCCTCCCACTTATCCTCCACCCTCCCTCTTCCTCTTCTCAAATCACTCTTCTTCTTCCACACCCCTTGCATCCACACACCCCCATTCCTCCATCCACCTCTCCCTCTCTCCCTCATATATCCCTCTCTCTCCACACTCTAATCCCCTCCACTCCCTCCATATATCTCCCTCTAACTCTAAACCCCACTTCTCCCTACACACCCTCCAAATTTTCCTCCATATCTCTCCTCCTCAAACCCCCTTCTCCCTCACACCCCTTCCTCCTCCACACCCCCACTTCTCCCTCCACTCCCTCCCTCTTCTCCATCCAAATCACTCTTCTTCCACACCCATTCCTACATCCACCTTCTCCATCCACCTCTCCCCTCCACTACTCACATCTCTCCCTCCACACTCTCCTCCTTCCACACAATCCCTCCATCCACACCCCCCCTATTCTCCCTCCATATATCTCCCTCTAACTCTAAACCCCCTTCTCCCTCCACACCCCTCCCACTCTCTCCCTCCATATATCTCCTTCCACCCCTCCTCACACCCCCTTCCATATCCTACTCATCCCTCCCTCTTCTCCTGCACTCTCTATCTCTCTCCTCCACACTCCCTCCTTCCCCTCTCTTCCTCCATCCATCTCACCCTCCTAATTCTCCTTCATATATCTCCCTCTACCTCTAAACCCCACTTCTCCCTCCACACCCCTAAAATTCTCCCTCCATATATCTCCCTCCTCTCCTTTAAATACCCCTTCTCCCTTCACTCCTCCTCCTCCCTCCTCTTCTTCTCCACCTCCACCTTCTCCCACCATTCCCCTTCCTCTTCTCCATCCAATCCATCGCTCTTCTTCCTACACTCCTTCCATCCTCCTCCCCCCTCACTCCCCTCTCCATTATCCCTCCACTCCCCTCCCTCTCTTCTCCTCTCAAATCTCTCTTCTTCCACCCCCTTATATCTCCCTACACACCCCATTCCTCCATCCACCTTTCCCCTTTCTCTCCCTCTCTCTCTCTCCCTCTCTCTCCTCCCATCAAACCCCTCATTCCACCCTCTCCTCCAATTATCCCTCCACTCCCTCTTCTTCTTCTCAAATCACTCTTCTTTCACACCCCTTTCCCACCCTTGCCTACACACCCTTCCTACTCCACCTTTCCCCACTGCTCCCTCTATATATCTCTCCCTCCAACCCCTCCTCCACACCCCTCCTAATTCTCCCTCTATATATCTCCCTCTAACTCTAAACCCCATCTCCCCTCCACACCTTCTCCTCCATATCACCCTCCATATATCTCAACCCTTCTCCCTCTCCCCTTCCTCCTTCCACCACCTCCCACTTCTCCCACCACTCCTTCCTCTTCTCCATCCAAATCACTTCTTCTTCCACACAATTACACCCTACACACCCTCCAATCCTTCCTACATCCACCTCTCTCCACTCACCCTCTTCCATCTCCACCTCCTCCTCCACACCCTCCTCCTTCCTCTCCTCTCTCTCCTCTAAATCCCACTCTTCTTCTTCCACACCCTTCCCCTACACCCCATTCCTCCATCCATCCTCTCCCCATTGTACCCTATATCTCTCCTCTTCTCCCTCCACACTCCTCCCTCCAAACCCCTAACTCCACACCCTCCTAATTCTCCCTCCATATATCTCCTCTCTCTAACTCTAAACCCCACTTCTCCCTCCACACCCCCCTCCCAATTCTCCCTCCATATATCTCCCTCCTCTCCCTCCTCTCCCAAAACCCCTCCTTCTCCCTTCACACTTGCTCCTCCACTCCTCCACTCCTCCACTCCTCTTCTCCATCCAAATCACTCTTATTCCACACCCATTCCTACATCCACCACCCATTCCTCATCCACATCTCCTCTCTTACCCTCTATATCTCTCCCTCCACTCCCTCCTTCCTCCCTCCACTCCCATTCTCCCTCCATCCATATATCTCCCTCTAACTCTAAACCCCCTTCTCCTTCCACCACCTCATCTCACCTCTCCTCCATCCAAACCCCCTCACTCCACACCTCCCATTATCACTCCACTCTCTCCTCCTCTTATCTTCTCCATCGAAATCACTCTTCTTTTCCACACCCCTTCACCCTACACACCCCATTCCTCCATCCACCTCTCTCACTGCACCCTCTATATCATCCCCTCTTCTCCTCCACACTCCATCCTTCTACACCTCCCCCTCATTTAAACCCCCTCACTCGACACAAATCCTAATTCTCCCTCCATATATCTCTTTATCTCTAAACCCCCTTCTCCCTCCACACCCTCCCTCTCATATTCTCCTCCACTCCCTCTAAACCCCCCTCCCTCCACACCTCCACCCCTCCCTCTCTTCTCCATCCAAATCACTCTTCTTCCACACCCATTTGCACCCTACACACCATTCCTACATCCACCTCTCCCAATGCACCTTTCTATATCTCTCCCTCCACACTCCCTCCTTCCACAACTCTCTCTCCTCCACACCCTCCCAATTCTCCCTCCATATATATCCCTCTAACTCTAAACCCCCTTCTCCTTCCACACCTCTCCACTCCATCAAAACCCCACCACTCCACTCCCTCCTAATTTCCCTCCACTCCTCCCTCTTCTCCATCGAATCACTTTCTTCTTCACCCCTTGCCCTCACACCCATTCCTCCATCCACTCTCCCACTTTTCACTATATATATCTCCTCTCCTCTCCTCCACACTCCTTCTTCTCACACTCCACCCCTCCATCCAAACCCCTCACTCCTCCACACCCCCAATCCTAATTTTCCTCCATATATCTCCCTCTAACTCTAAACCCCTTCTCCATCCACACCCCTCTAATTTTCCCTCATACCCTCCCTCCTCCTCTCCCTCCACACCTCTCTCTCTCTCTCCTCTCCCACCCTCATTCTTCTCCATCCAAATCTCCTCTTACTTCACCCTACACCCCCATTCTACATCCACCTCTCCCACTCTTTGAACCCTCATATATATCTCTCTCCTCCTCCCTCCTTCCACACTCTCCCCTCCACACCCTCCCACTTCTCTCTCCATATATCTCACTCCTCTCCCTCTAAACCCCCTTCTCTTCCTCCACAAACCTTCCTCCTCCACACACCCTCCCACTTCTCCCTCCACTCCCTCCCTCTTCTCCATCCAAATCACTCTTCTTCCACACATTACACACCCATTCCTTCCACATCCACCTCTTCCATTCACACCCTCTATTTCTCTCCCTCCTCTCCTCCCTTCCTCCTCCCCCTCTCCCTCCTCCCTCCCTCCCAATTCTCCCTCCATATATCTCCCCTAACTCTAAACCCCCTTTCTCCCTCCACACCCTCCCTCCACCCTCTCCCTCCATCCAAACCTCTCTCCTCCACCTCCTCACCTCCCTCTTCTCCATCCTCTCCTCCTCTTGTTCTTCCACACCTCTTCTTCTTCACACCCCATTCCTCCATCCATCCTCCTCTCCCACTCTCTCCCCTCTATATCTCCCTCTTCTCCTTCACACCCATTCCTCCCTCCACACCCCTACCACTTCTCCTTACACTCCTCCCTCTTCTCCTTCAAAATCACTTTTCTTCCACTACCTCTGCACACCTCACTCTCCTCCACACTCCCTCTTCACCTCACCTCCACACCCTCCCAAATTCTCCTTCCAAATATATCCTTCTCCCCTATAACTCTAAACCACCCTTCTCCCTCCACACTCCTCCTCCTCTTCTCCATCAAATCACTCTCTTCTTCCACACCATTGCCCCTACACACCCCATTCCTCCATCCACCTCTCCCACTACACCCTCTCTATCTCTCTCCCTCTTCTCCCTCCTCCACACCCTCCTCTACTCCTCCATATATTCCTCTAACTCTAAACCCCCTTCTCCCTCCACACCATCCTTCCACACATCTCCCTCCATCCAAACCCCCTCATCCACACCCTCCCCTCCTCCACTCTCCCTCTTCTCCATCAAATCACTCTTCTTCCCTCACCTCTTGTACCCTACACACACCCATTCTTCCATCCACCTCTCCCATCTGCACCCTCTATATCTCTCCTCTTCTCCCTCCACACCTCTCCTCCATCAAAACCCTCACTCCACACCCCTCCTAATTCTCCCTCCACATATCTCCCTTCTCTCCTCCCTCCCCTCCCTCTTCTCCATCCCTCCATCATCCTCTTCCACACCCTTCCAACCTAAACACCTCTCCCTCCATCACCCTCCTATCTCTCCCTCCACACTCCCTCCATCCATATCCCCTCTAACTCTAAACTCCCTTTCTCCTCCACACCCCCCTCCTTCCACCTCTCCCCCTCCATCCAAACTCCCTCTTCTCCATCGAATCACTCTTCTTCCTCCACACCCTTCCCTACACCTCACCCCTCCATTCCTCCATCCACCTCCCTCTCACTCTAGATGTCTCTCCCTCTTCTCCTCCACACTCCTCCACCCCCCCTCCATTCTCACCCTCCTTCCACTCCACCCTCCCTCTCCATCCCTCATCTCCATCAAATCCACTCTTCTTCTTCACACCCTTGCACTTTACACAACCCATTCCTCCATCCACCTCCCCACTGCACCCTCTATATCTCCCTCTTCTCCCTCCACACTCCCTCCTCTCCATCCACCCCCCCTCCTAATTCTCCCTCCACATATCTCCCTCTTACTCTAAACCCCCCTCTCCCTCCACACCTCTCCCTCCCTCCCTCCTCCTCCACTCCATCTTCTCCATCCAATCATCTCTTCCCCACCCAACCCCCTCCTCCACTCCCTCCTCTCTCTCCCTCTAACTCTAAACCCCCTTCACTCCACACCACCTCCTTCCACACATCTCCCTCCATCCAAACCCCCTCACTCCACTCCCTCTCTTCTCCATCCAAATCATTCTCCTCACCACTTACACCCTACACACCCCATTCCATTCCATCCACCTCCCTCTCCCTCATTGCACCCTCTATATCTCTCCCTCTTCCCTCCTCTCAACTCCCTCCTCTTCCACCCTCCTCACTCCACATCCTCTCCTCCCAATTCTCCCTCCATATCTCCCTCCCTCTTCTCCCTCCACTCCCCTCCCTCTTCTCCATCCAAATCATTCTTCCACACCCATTCACCCTACACACCCATTCCTACATCCTCCACCTCTCCCCTTTGCACCCTCTCATATCTCTCCCTCCACACTCCCTCCTTCCACACCCCTCCCATTCTCCCCTCCATACATCTCCCTCTAACTCTAAACCCCCTTCTCCCTCCACCACCCCTCCTTTCCACCTCTCCTCCTCCAAAACCCTCCCTCTTCTCCATCAAATCACTCTTCTTCCACACCCACTCCCTACACACCCCATTCCTCCATCCACCTCCCACTCACCCTCTATATCTCTCCCTCCCTCTTCTCCCTCCACACTCCCTCCATCCAAACCCCTCCACTTCTCCCTCCATTCAAACCCCTCTCTCACTCCCCTCCTCTCTCTCCCTCAAAATCACTCTTCTTCTTCTCTCCCCTCTTACACCCTTCTCACAGCCCATTCTTCTCATCCACCTCTCCCACTACACCATCTATATCTCCCCACTTCTCCCTCCACACTCTTCTCTCCATCCACACCCCCTAATTCTCCCTCCACATATCTCCCTCTTACTCTAAACCCCCTACCTCCCTCCACACTCCTCCCACTTCTCCATCCAAATCATTCTTCCACACCCAAACCCCTCCTCACTCCTCTCTCTCTCTCTCCATCAAAATCATTCTTCTCCTTCTCACTCCTTTCACCTTACACACCCCATTCTTCCATCCACCTCCCAATGCACCCTCTATATCTCTCCCTCTTCTCCCTCCACACCTCTCCTCTCATCCAAACACCTCTCCACTCCACACCCCCTCCTAACTCTCTCTCCACATATATCCCACTTCTCTCTCCCTCCCTCCCTCTTCTTCCATCCAAATCATTCTTCCACACCCATTCCTACATCCACCTCTCCCACTTTGCACCCTCTATATCTCTTCCCTCCACACTCCCTCCTTCCACACCTCCTCCTCCACACCCTCTCCCCTCCATACATCTCCCTCTTAACTCTAAACTCCCTCCTTCCACATCTCTCCTCCTCAAAACCTCCTAAACCCCTCTCTTCTTCCACCTCCTTCTCCCCTCCACACCCCCTTCCTCCATCCACCTCTCCATTCCACCCTCTCTCTCCTCCACACACTCCATCCAGACCCCTCACTCCACACCCTCCATTCAAACTCTCTCACTCCACTCCCTCTCTCTCTCTCCCCAAAATCACTCTTCTTTCTTTTCCACACCACTCTCCCCTACACACCCCATTCTTCCATCCACCTCTCCCTACTACACCCTCTATATCTCTCCCTCTTCTCTCTCCACAGCTCTCCTCTTCTCCACACCCCTCCTAATTCTCCCTCCACATATCTCCCTCTTCGCTAAACCCCCTCCTCCCTCCATCCCCTCCCTTCTTCTCCATCCTTCAAATTCTTCCACCCCCCATTACACCCTACACATCACTCATTCCTCATTCACCTCTTCCACTGACACTCCTCCTTCCACACCCCTCCCAATTTTCCTTCCATATATCTCCTCTCTAACTCTAAACTCCCCTTCTCCCTCCACCCCCTCCTCCTCCACCTCTCCCTCCATCCAAACCCCTCTCCACTCCACACCCCCCTTCTTCTCCATCAAATCCTCTTCTTCCACACCCTTGCACTTCTACACACCTTTTTCTCCATCCACCTCTCACTGCACCCTCTATATCTCTCTCCATCCTCCCTCCTCACTTCTTCTTCCACCACTCACTCCCTACACACATATTATTCTTCCATCCACCTCTACCACTCCACCCTCTATCTATCTCTTCTCTCTTCTCCCTCCACATCTCTACTCTCCATCCAAACCCTCCCTCCACATATCTCCCTCTTACTCTAAACCCCTACCTCCTCATCACCCCTCCTCACTTCTCCCTCCACTCCCTCCCTCTTCTCCATCCAAATCATTCTTCCACACCCTTGCACCCTACACTCTCCACACTTCTCCACCTCTATCCACATCCTCCTCTCCCTCCATATATCTCCCTCTAACTCTAAACTCACTCCACACCCCTCCCTCTTCTCCATCCAATCACTATTCTTCCACACCTCTTTACACCCCTATCCCTCCATCCACCTCTCCATACTCATTCTCCTCCATCCAAACCCTCCTCCACACCCTCCTAATTCTCCCTCCACTCCCTCTCTCTTCTCCATCCAAATCACTCTTCTTCCACACCCATTCCTACATCCACCTCTCCCACTACACCCTCTATATCTCTCCTCCCTCCACACTCCTCCTTCCACTTCTCTCCCCAATTCTCCCTCCATATATCTCCTTTAACTCTAACTCTCCAACCCCTCACTCCAACACTCCTCCCAATTATCCCTCCACACCCCTTCTTACTCCACCTACTCTTTCCCATTCCTCATATCTCTCCCTCCCACCTCTAATATCCACCTCTATATCTCTCCTCTTCTCCCTCCACTCCTCCTTCCTCCCTCTCTCCCTCATCCAAACCCCTCTACTCCACACCCTCCCATTCTCTTTCGATATATCTCCTTCCATAATCTCAACCCCCTTCTCCCTCCACACCCTCCTAGTTCCCCCTCCATTTTATCTCTCTCTATAACTCTAATACCCCCTTTCTCTAATCCATAAATCACTCTTCTTCCACACCTTTTTCCTCCATCCATGATTCTCTCATATCTACTTCATATTCTATATATCTCTCCTTATTATATATACTCCTTATAATCTATACCTCTCCCTCCATCCTCTCCCATTATCTATATCTCTCTTAATATATTCCTTCCACACCTCTCCCCATCCATCCAACTCCTCCCAATAACATCAACCACAAAAGTAATAACTATCTTTTAAAATAATAATATTATATTATGATGTTACATTACATTGTATATATGTAATTCAAATAATATAATATCAACTATAATTTATATTATATATTATTATCATATATGTTATATACTTTTATATAATATATAATAATTACTATTATATATATATATATATATATATATATATATATATATATATATATATATATATATATATAATATATATATAATATATTTTTATGTATATATAATATTATTGGAATATTTAAAATAAATTATTATATTAACAATATTTATTATGAAATATAAATATATTATATTATTATGTATATAATAATAATATTAACATTTTATAATATAATTGATAATTATATTTTAAACTATTAATATTAACTTATTATTAATATACATCTTAATATAAGAATAAATATATTTTATTAATATACATATAATAGTTTAATATAATACATACTATTTTATTATATTATATACATTATATATATATATTATTATTGGAATATATAAAATAAATTACTTTATTAATAATATTAATATATTTCAATATATCTATATATAGTATTTAATTATAATCTTATGTTATATTATAGTTAATATTTTATTAATATTTGATATATTAACATTATTTATAATTTCTAACACCACTACCCAATTTAATTATATTTTATTTAATAATAAATTAAATATAATATAATTTTATTGTATGTAATAGCGCATGCACACATATATAAGATCACATTTTAATAATGTACTATATATACTATTTCATGCATTTACTATATTAATAACATTATATTATATATAATAGCGCACGCGCACACACATCTATAACATTAGAATATTTTTAAATAATATTGACTATATAATCTATTTATTATAAAATATCAACTATAATCTATTTTATTATTTGATCATATATGTTATATCTTATATACTAGTATATTTTAATATATATTATAATTATAATATATATAATACATATATATTATTTATTATATTATTATATACATTATTATATTACATATACATAAAATATTATTAGAATATATAGAATAATATTTAACATTTTCTAATATCATTGATAATTATATTTAAAAGTATATTATATTAACTTATTATTAATATACATATTAATATAAGAAAAAATATATTTTATTAATATACATATAATAATTTAATATAATATAATACACTATTTTATTATATATATTTTTATAATATCATTGTATAATATTATTATACTATTTTATTTATATTTATTATATATATTATTATTATATATATATATTTATAATTATACATATAATATATTTTTATGTATATATATATTATATTGTAATATATAAAATAAGTTACTATATTATATTAATTAGTATTAATAAATATTATTAATATTTAATATAATGTATATATATATAATATTTTATATTTTACAAAATTATTGACAATTATATTTCAAATGTATTTTATATTAACTTAATATTAATATACATATAATAGTTTAATATAATACACACTATATTATATATATATATATATATATATATATATATATATATACATTTACAAGACTAATAATAATTATATTTATAATCTCATATTAACATTCAAATTTTATATTATATTTAAAAATATGTATTATATTAACAAAATATAATTTATAAAATTATAATAAATTAACATAAAAATATATATTCCTTTATCATTTTCCTTTCTCACCACCTAATTTTTCCTCAAATTCTAGTTTTTTAGCATAATTTTCCCAAAATCTGGGTTCATTCAAATTTCTATTTCATTTTGAATGTACTATCATATTCAATTAATTTTTATTTATACATAAATCTATATATTAATATGTGACAACTTTATATAAAAAATAGATTAAGAAAAATGCAAATAAGAATAAATAATTTTAAAAATTGAAAAACAGAACACAAACCTCAAGGATGTCCATGGCCATTGGCCATCCTCGAGGGTTTTGGAGGGCCTTATCAGCCTCCCTCAAAATAATATTTTATTAATTTAAAATTATGGTAGTCTTGTTTACAATAAATACAATGATTCCGTGCTACTTCAGAGTACAGATACATTTCACCAAAAAAAAAAAATTTGACCATTAAATCCTTTAATCCTTTCATCACACCAAAAACAAGTATTGTGACCATTAAATCCTTGAATCCTTTCATCACGCCAAGTGCCAATTTGCCATCCTTTCAAAATGATGCCAAAAGAGAATAGAAAATTATAAAACAACCAAACCTTTAAAGTAAATTAATTGACTTATGGATTATAGATTTTAATTTTATTTATTTGCAATCGTTTGCTACACTTATGTCTAGAAACTGGTTATGTACTCAAACATGCTGAAATTTATGTCAAACATTTAACATCAGTCTGGTCTTACCACACCTGACACAACATTATGTCTATTTTTTAGACTTATGCTTGATGTAAATTTTCATACATATATACAAAAGTCCTTTTTAAATGAAGTAAAAAACTATTATATGAAAATTTGTGATCAAAAGCTTATTAGCGCACAGTTATATTTCCCAATGATTCATGCTACACTTATGTCTAGAAACTGGTTTATGTACTTAAACATGCTGAAATTTATGTCAAACATTTTAACATCAGTCTAATCTTACCACCCTTGATTCAAACAGGGTTTTATACATATATAAAAAGTATTTTTATATACCATGAAGTAAAATAATGATATAAAACTATAATAAATTTGTGCTCAAAAAAGCTTATTAGCACATCCTTATACAACCCAATGATTCAAATCCTACACCTGACCCTTCATATTCTCTCATTTTTTCCCAAACTCGTCAAAAATAACACTTCTATGATGCCTTTTGAATGTACAATCACTAACGACAAAATGACCTATGATGACAACAAAATGTTCATAAATCCCAACAGTATTTGACAAGCATATAAAAAATGCTCAAACTGCAAATAAAATTTGATCCTTTCAACCTCAAATGCATGCCATTAAAGAGGCAATTATATAAGGTTCCTGAAACCGGTCTATCGTGACTAAACCTCAAGGGTTTTATGCAACACATCAGCTTCAAAAAAACTTTTGATTTTTTAAAATTATGGTAGCTTTAAATAATAATGTCAATAATGAACTTCCATGCTCAAACCAAGCTTGTCCTTTCAACCTCAATTTGCCATTAAAGAGGCAATTATGTATGTCACGACTGAAACCGGTCTATCGTGACTAAACCTCAAATTTTATGCAACACACTTCAACAAAAACTTCTTGATTTTCTGCCAAAAACATGCTTTAAAATGCCAACGATGTCAATAAAACTTATCCTTCACAAGCAAATATATTCTTAGAAATCTATGTGGATAAAAATGTCATTTTTTCAAAATTTGTTCTTGCTGTCTTTCAACGATTATCCTAAACCGTCTAGATGCTACTGGTGTGTGACTGAACTCTGAAAAACACATGAGAGTGCAGGGGCAAATCCTGACCCCGACGAACAACAAAATAAACGGGTTTTTGACTTATGCTTGATGTAAAAAGTCTTTGAAAATGAAATCAATGTATCTCACAGCAAGAAAACAATCAATGTGATACAAAACAATTTGCTATAATAGTAAACAGTGCATTTGAAACTTGCAATGTGAGATCTCTGGTCTCCACTAGAAAGCTGATGAATTTCAGGGGTTGTCAGTTGAGAAGAGCCAATATACCATAACTCACAGCATAAAATCATACACTCACTCCAGTAGACACTCTTTCTCACTTTTTGCCATTTTCAGAGGCAATTTCCTATCTTCCAAACATGATTTCAACCGTGTAATTTTGTGAAAAGGAAAATTTTATGCAATTATCCTAAAAAAACATTGTTTAGCCTTTTCTAGGCAAAACATTTGGTAAAAATTTCAATGATCATTTTTCACAAAAAAATATATTCAAATTATGTAATTTTTATGCTATCAGGTAAATTAATGTAAGTATGCAATAATTCAAACAATAAATTAATAAATACCAAAGGTGTAACAGGGTAAACCTGAACATTTCTCATTTTTTCAAAATTTGCTTGAGGCTCTAAACCGTCAAACATTATTAAGGCCATTGGTTGGGAAAATCCTGAATTTGAAAATGTACAACACTAGCAATCTTTCTTCAAATCAAAAAACAATCAATGTGATATACAAATATAATTTCAACTATAATAATCAGAAAGTAAACAGATGCATTTGAAACTTGCAATGTGGATCTCTGGTCTCCACTAGAAAGCTGATGAATTTCAGGGTTGTCAGTTGAGAAGAGCCAATATACCATAACTCAGTTTATGGTGTATCATACACTCACTCCAGTAGACACTCTTTCTCACTTTTTCCATTTTCAGTATTTCCCATCTTCCAAACATGATTTCAGTGTGTAATTTTGTGAAAAGGAAAATTGCAATTATCCTAAAATAAACATTGTTTAGCCTTCTAAAATCTAGGCAAAACATTTGGTAAAAATTTGATTATTTTTTACGGAAAAAAATAAGTCAAATTATGTAATTTTTATGCTATCAGGTAAATTAATGTAAGTATGCAATAATTCAAACATTAAATTAATAAATACCAAGGAGTAACAGGGTAAACCTGAACAATGGCGGGCTCTGCAAACATTATTAAGGCCATTGGTTGGTTAAATCGCTAAAGCTTTCTGCCTATGTACAACACTAGCAATCTTTTCTTCAAATCTGCAAATATAATTTCAACACAGTGGTTAATCAGAAAGTAAACAGAGGTTACAACAACAGAGTACAGATCACAAAGAATATATGCAGTCAGCATTCTGTAGAATTGTGTATCCAGATAGAAAGTACCAGTCAGCATTCTGTAGAATTGTGTATCCAGATAGAAAGTACCTAAATCAACCGTCCCCCAAAAAGGAGCTTTCTACATTAGCATTACTTAAAATGAAGAGTAAGTTTATTCAGTGAACTGTGACATTCCGTATAAAATAAAACTAGAACCCTGAAAACTTTGCACCAAGGCATAAATAACCCTTTAGGAAAAAGTTGTTACCCTCATATCAAGAACATTTCCATTTTTGAAGTACATTTAGACTAAAACAACAGAGTTTCAAGTCGCAAAAGTTATATATCATCTAGATTTTGTAGAATTGTGTACTCATGTATAATACCTGAAGGAACCCTCGCAAAACACAAAGGAATTCCTCACATCAGCAGTAAGAAGCAATAAAAAGTTTACGATCTGACAAAAAAAAAGTTTAAGCAAACAGTTTCTTTATATTCTGTGAAAAAACGTTTACGATCTGACAAATAAAGAGGAAGTAAGAAGCAATAAAAATTCAATTCGTGAAAGCCTCTTCTGGATTGATCCTGATTTTGATATGACTTTAATTGTGTAGACGTAGTTGTTTTAAGGAAGGCTGCCCATTGTCATTGCTCTGTTTTAAGATGATGTCAATATTTTATAATCCTAAGAGATCATTTGTTTGATAAGTTAGTTTTATCTAACTACAAGTAACTAGACTAAAAATATTTCTGCTAATATTATGTGCCCAAACTAAATTCTGGCTGTCTGAGGATATAAGTGAAATTCTAGTGAAAATATTTGTTAAAACAAAAACAAATGAACAAGATTCTAGCAAAAACTAATTGTGAAATTAAACAAATGTAGGAATCAACCCATAATTGAAAAAACTAGCTGCTACTACAACTTTTACTGTTAAATTATTTCAGAAAAATATCACAATAAAAACAAGCCAACATTCTAACTACCATTTCCTAAAAAATTCTGATGCTGTTCAATGGGTTTTATTTTTACTATAACATGAAAAACATAAGGAAAAAAATATTCCAAAAAAAGTGGCAAGCTCTCAAGCCCTCTTTAGGAACAGACTTCCCAATTAAACCCTTCTTTGATTTTTTTAGTTTAAAATGTTTGGTAAAAAGATGAAATCAAACATAAAATCATGATTTAACATCTAGGACCAAGTAAAAATAAAACAAAGTGTAACAGAATTTGTGGAATGTATATTAAATGAAGCGGAAGATTAAACAAATTTCTTTTAAAATTGTCTAATATATGATTGTATTAAGCACAATTATCAAAAATTAATACATAAATTTTTAATCAAGATGATCAATCAAAATTAAGAGAGTTCATTGTGGAACTGGACACCCATAAAAACAATTAAACATGAGATAGTTCCTACAGAGCAATTTGACCTAACCGGCATTGAAAGGCATCCACATCCAATCTCATCACCAAATAAGGCAGCAGATCTAGTTATTGTTCATTCTATCTTGTGTCACACAAAAATAATAGTCTAAAATAGGGCAAACAAAAAACAGGTGTGTGGATTTTGAGAATATCAACTTAGACATTTCCTAGGCTGCACTTGGAGCGGTTGTCATCTAGATTGTTGCTACTTTTAGAGGTGGCAAAGATTGAGAGCTTAGACATTAACTAATTTATTTTGCCAAATTTAGTAATTTTAGTCTCTAGATTTAAAGATTATTAATCTTTGTATTTATTAGTTCACTACCATTCCCATTTTGAGAGGATTTCAGAGCTCAAAATAGTCCTTGTTCCTATTGATATTGCCACAATGATACAACCTACTGAATAGATGAAGTAAAATCTTCACAGTAAAACTTATTTTAAGGATGAAACCAAATTGTTATGGAATTACCTCTATGTGTGTTGCAGAGACATCTTTCTTTTATCACAGAACTCCATGGAGAAATGAGAATCCAAATTTTCCATTAACCAATGGAAACTAAATATGAAAGACCAAACTGTGGTTTGGCAATAAACAAAATCACTCTAAATATGTTATGATTAAATTAGAGAATTTATGCCACTAAAATTTCCATGTTAACTATTAGTAGAAAACGAGGTTATAGTAAAGCCAATGGAACATAAATATGAAAGATGATTTTCCTGATGGTTTCTTCTAAACAAAACTCACTACTAAATATGTTATGATTAAAGTTAGAGAAGAGATTTATGCCATAAAAATATCCATGTTAACTATTAGAAGAAAACAAGCTTATAGTAAAATGGCCAGATTATGGATACATACAAGAAGGATAATTTTCAGTGATGGTCTTCTTCTCTGCTCCCTCAGACCCAAAACAAAAATAAACACAAAAATCCATAAAACCCATGAATACTACAGACCTCCCACAAAACCCATTCACAACAAAAATATAGACCAAAATCAAAATGGTTCAAACCAACAAAAAAGAGCATGGCCATGCATTAAATCATGAAACAGAATAAAATTCCAGAGCCACAAAAACAAAACTAAAATTTTAAATAAATAACTAAAATTAGTAATTATTAACAGCGAAGTTTACAGTGAAGTTAACATATTTGGAAACATCTATTTCTAATGCATTCCGAGCTTGTCTTTGGAGTCCAATCCATTGTGAAAAAAAAAAAAAAAAAAGCTGGGAAAAACAATCATTTGCCTTTCTGCTTCCTTGAGCCAAGAAAATAAATCCATTCAAAACACATAAACCTAGACCAAAATCATAATGATTCAACCAAAGAAAAACAAAATGAAAAAAGTATTTGACAACTACAGCACCGAAGGATATTACGACCCTTAATGACTTGAAACATATTTCACGAAGTCCGTCCAAGTTTGTAATTCTCTTTAATATGGAACTTCGAACCCTCTTTATTCAGAAGAGTCGTACTGTTCTTTAAGCTCGGGTTTCTTGGAGTACAAAATTTCTCTATAATTAAGGTGTTAGAGAAAAGAGACACTTTGCAGCTTTTGTAAGGTCTTGGCAATACCTGAATAGGAGGAATGCTTGTATTCTCTCCAAAAAAAAAATGCAAACAAAGAGATTTTGCAGTACTCTGTTAAAGAAGGGAATACATTAGTGTGGCTTGTAAATTTCAGATATTTTAGGGCTCAGGCATCATCAATTGAGTATCAAATTTAGGAAGTTAGGTTTGCACGAATATGATAGAAGGAAAATCAGTTTGCGGAAGAACAGAAAGTGTTTGAGAAAGAACATATTTCATTGATTTGTTCTTGCAAAATCAGGCATACCTGAACAAGGAGATACATTAGAACCGCTTTGAAATTCTGGCTTCTTCAATGGAGTACACAACTCCTCGTGGGCCTTTGATAAGCTTAGAAAGTTTCAATGTAGTGTTCACTCTCTTTCATGGCAGAAAGAGTCTACCTGAAAAAAATATTTCTGTCACTACTATTTGTAAACTAACACTTCTTCAAATGAATAACAAAATTCATGCCAAGTCTGTGATACATGGCATCCTTGAATGGAAAATATCATTAGAACAGTGCATCTTCTAGATTTTTTTAGTGGAGTACCACAATCTTCTACAACGAAAGTAGGAAACAACCCATTATTTAAAAATCTTCATGCTGCTATAACAAAAGACTACACAATTTCAGAAACTTAATTTGCATTTTATAAACATAAATCGGTGCATGCTTGTGAAATTTTACCAGTTACCTTAAAAAAATTCAACTAATTAAAGATGAGGTTATTAATTTGAACCCGGATCTAAACCTTTGCTCAGGAAAAACTTAAACATCAGGGGCATTCCTCAGGCAAGCAAAAATAATGCAGAAAGGGGGAATAATTACCTGAAGATCCAATCTGCTCTGCTCCTTGGCTGATCTGACATTATCTACTCCTCTCTTTGATTGTCATGATACCTCCACAAATATTAAAAGTAAAAGAAAAAATTGCCAAAAACACAAAAAACAATTTAAATAAAACATAAATTCAAAAAACTATACAAACCCAAAATAATCATGAAGAACACATTAAAACTGACCAAAAAACAAAACAGTCGAAATAAAAAGTAGCACGGTCGTGGGAAGAGATTGCAGATAATCAAAAACATGAAACAAAATGACACTGCAAAGCAGCAAAAACACAAAACGAAAAATAAAGCATGCAAAGACAGCAAAACAAAAAGCAGACCCAGCCTTGTTTATTCTTGTCATCCGGCAACCCTCTTACTGGAATGGGAGTGAGTTATGTACTCTTTTTGGGAGTGCGTTAACAAAAATCATCAAAAACAAAACAATTGCTCGAAATCCTACACAGCACAAAAAGACTACACATTTACCGTTAAAATTTTCTACATAACTGGGTCAGCAACTGCAATTAACAGAGGAGACCATTTAACAAACAAAACAGATGTAGTCATATGGGCTCTGTGGGATATATGTCCCATCATATCTTTCGCAAAGCTCCTTCTCTGCCTCGCCCAAGGCGAGTTTGATATCCACTTTTACATGACGCTGCCGGATGGGCCATTTCTTGTTTCTGCAACGCTTCTTCTAACAAGGTAAGAAACTTACCATTGCCCTTGAAACCCTGAACAAAATGGGAATAAAAATTTAAAAAAACTTTAAAAACACAAAAAAAATCAGATATATCTTACATGCAGGATATAACATAACACATAAACAATGAATCCTAAACCCCATGACTAGTTTAGTTAATACTAAAGCTCAACAATTTTGTGATCCTTATGGTGGTCCATAACATATGCGATGTTTCTCACGGTTCTCCTTAATCCAATGGATTCGAAAATGCCTGAAAAAAACATTCAAAGCTGCTCTCGAGACGCAGGTAAAACAATCCAAATGCCTCAAAAAACACATTTAAAGTTGCCCTGCTAAGAATTATGCAAAACTTGGAAGAATTTACCGAAGGTTGATCCAGTCTGCTCTGCTCTTTGGCTGATCTGATTTGATCTGATTACCTCCTCGCCTTCGCCATTTTCTCCCTCGCCAAGAAATTGAAAGCAAACACCACAAAACGAACCACCAAAAACACATATATAAATGTAAACCCATTAAACAAGCATGGAGAACAAAAACAGACTATAAACAACTCAGTCAAATATGTGATAGCACGGCCGTGCTAAGAGAATTAAGACTAGAAAAAGGCGCAACAAGACTGGAAAATTAAACGTCAGGGCCGCGAGAACCTCTTTATTGTCACATCATTTGGGAGTTTCTTGTTGCCGTGCATGTGTTAGCCACTACCACCTTACCATGATAATCTTATCTGCTTCAGCCTTCCTGTGTACATAGTAGTAATTAGTTGCAAAACACACAAAGGTGAACTATAGAGCCTATGAAATTAAAGACACAGACGGAATACTTACCAGCAGATGATGCATCCATGACCGCTTCATTTGCTCTGCTTTGACCTGATGCGCTACCTCGAAGAAGAAGAAAAAAACAACACATATACACGGCCATAAACCAGAAAAAAAACAATAAAAGAGTTTACAAAAAACTCGAACAAACAAAGAGAAACGGACAACTCGAAGAATAAAAACAGCACGGCCGTGCTACCAAAAACTCCAAACAATAAAAAACATGAAACAAAATGAAATTGCAGATCACCGAACACAAGACGAAGAAAAAATATGCAAAAAGGAGGGGGGCATGAAAATACAGATTCACGGAGGGATTTATAGTTTTTTCATCAACGGCTCCTTGCTTCAACGGATCAATCCTCATCCATTCCAGTTTTTATCATCAACGGCTCCTTCCCTCAACGGATCAATCGTCATCCTCATCCATTCCAGTTTTTCCTTTTAATTAATTTTGTTGCTGTTCCAACTTTTTCTTGTAGAGAATCTTCCAGATACCTACACGAATTTGATTACCTGCTATTTCCTGTAAAAAAATATCTATTTGGGCGTAGGTACCAAAGTATTTTGACGGGGTTTGAATGGGGCAGAGTAATAATAAAGTATTTGGCGTACAAGTTGAAAGCATTAGTGGTAATAAGCATGAGGAGGCGGCGCGCTATGAGAAAGCACTTTATGAAGATATTCATGATGGCGTATCGCAAATCCCCAATCATAGGTATTCTCAAATATTTTATAAAAATGTGTGCAACAGGGCACGTACGAAGATATTCATGATGGCGTACATATAATTCGTGATTCGACGGAGCTCCTTAATAAATTCATTTGGCTTTTTCAACATGCGTGGGGAGCCGTGACTCGTAAACCGAGGGGCTTCATGACCTTTTTTGTTCGAAAACCGTGCCAACGGCTGCTTGCCTTGCCCTGCACTCCAGTCTCCCATCCCATGTTTCCTATTTTGCAAAGGTGTTTAGATTGGAAAGTCCACGTTGATAACTATGTTTTGCCAGCAATGTTGCACTTTCCTAAGTCATATTTTCTTGTGCAAAATTCGATGCTTACAAATAAAATATTAGTATTATTAGGTTTAACAAATATTTAAAATTGTTGTTTCTGGCTACAATCGCATTAAATATTTTTTTGCGTAGAGTGAGAGAGAAATAGAGAAAAAGAGAGTTTTTTTCATGTTCTTTTTAAGAAGAACACATTCTCATTTCACCACTTATATCATACAAAATATCTTTTTTAGCATTTTTTTAACCTCTTACATATGCTAATATCACGGCCTATATTGAAGGAGGGAGGGAGGGAGAGAGAGAGAGAGAGAGAATGCCTTGGCACTAGTGTTAATTGAAGGTTTTTGCCACACATTATTTGTTGCCACCACGAACAAATATGAGAGATATGGGAGAAACAAATATAGAATTTTGTAGGCAAACCAAATGCACATCCGCAAGTTTAGACGAGACATTCCCAAGCACCACGATTTTCTAGTTATCACTTGTTAAAGTTTCACAACTTTTTCCTCTCATGGCGCTTAAGAAACATCGACGGACAGACGTATCCCTGAAGGAATGATACTTTTTTGCAGCAAAAAGACACCATCAAAAGTGTCTAACAACTCACTAGGACGTGTGACAACCATCATTCTCGGTGCTACTGATGTGGCTATATTGTTTTTTTTTTAAACAATCTTTTATCTCTAACACTGATGTTAATTAAATATTATTTCCACGTTTCATTCACTTTCACCATGGAAAAATAGGTGAAATATGGGAGAAACTAAGTTAGGGTTTTGTAAGGGGACTAGATGTGCATTCATAGGATTAGACGAGATATTTCCAAGCACTACGGTTTGCTAGCTATCACTCGTCAAAGTTTGAAAACTTTTTCTCTTGGGGTGTTTAAGAGACATCAACAAAATGATGTATCCTGAATGGACCAAAACGGTTTGATAAGCGGAATAACACCACCATGATGTATAACAACCAACTTGTACATGTGTGAACCATCGGTTCGATACCATAAGGTTCCTATATTGTATTAATTTTTTAAAAATAATTTTTATGTCTAACACTGATGGTAAATGAAGTTTTTACAACGTTACATTTATTGTCATCATGAACAAACCAATGAGATATGCCTTTGTAGAGGTGGATTAGATAAGTAGCCATAGGTTCATATGACATATTCCCAAGTGTCATTGTTTTCTAGTTATCATCACAAATGTTGACAACTTTTGGTTATCATGGCGTTTAAGAGACATCAATGGACATGTGTAGCCTAGAAGGACCGGGATGGTTTAGTAGTGGAACAACACCACTTATAGCACAAAACAAATTCACCTAGACATGTGGGAATCAAATTTTTGTGACAAGAGTTACCCATTGCAAAATATCATCATGGATGCCCTAAAGCACTGGCGTTTATCGAATTTTTTTTGCCACATTTCATTCAATACCACCATGCACAAAAACAGTGGGATATGGATGAAACGGTATAGGATTTTGTAGGAAGACAAGATCCACATCCATAGGTTGAGATGAGAAATTTCTAAGTTTCACAATTTTTATTCTCATGTTGCTTAAGAGACATCGATGGAGCAGCGTCGCCCAAAAGGATTGAGATGGTTTGGTAGTGAAGTGACACCGCCTAATAGCATCTAAAATCCCACTTAGATGTGTGGGAAGCATCGGTTTGGTGCCGAAGGTGCCCATTGCAAAATATCACCCTCGATGCCCTAATACTCGATGTTAATTAAAAGTTTCTACCACGTTTCATTTACTACCATCATGAACAAATGAACAAGATATGAGAGAAACTACTATAGGATTTTGTAGGGAAATTAGATATGTATCTATAGGTTCAGACGAGACATTCCCAAGTGCCACAAGTTTGCTTAATTTTCACCCTATCAAAGTTTGACAACTTTTATATCTAAGGGTGCTTAAAGACATAAAAAAGCCACATATCTCGGAAGGACCGAGATGGTTTGGTAGAGGAAAACACCATCAATAGCATCTAAAATCTCACCTAGACGTGTGGGATGCATCATTTTTTCCATGAGGTGTCTATCTTGTATTAATTTTTTAACACAATTTTCTATCTCTAACACCGATGTTAATCAAGCTTCATTCACATTTCATTCTCTACCACACTTAACAAACATGTGAGATATGGGAGAAAAATGAGCTAGGATTTTGAAGGCAAACTAGATGCGCATCTATAGGTTCGAGACAGCCATTCTCAAGCACCACGATTTTCTATTTATCACCAGGTTAAAGTCTCGACAACTTTTTGCTCTCGGGCGCATAAGGGACATCGAAAGACCGGTGTTGCTAGGAAGAATTGTGGACGTTTTGGAAGTGGAAGGACACCACCGATAGAATTTAATAGCCCACCTGGACATGTGGGAACCATTGTTTTGGTGCCACGAGGTGCCCATTGCAAAATATCACCCTAGATGCCCTGACATTGATGTTAATTAAAGGTTTTTGTCATGTTTCATTCACTACCACCTTGTAAAAATGGGTGAGATATGGGAAAACTAAGATAAGATTATTTGGGTGGACCAGATGCACATCGAAGGTTCGAGACAAGAAATTCCCAAATGTTGCGGTTTGTTAATTATCACTCATCAAAGTTTGACAACTTATTATTCTCATGGCGCTTAAGAGACATCAAGAGACCGATGTAGCCCAAAAGGACAGGGGGGATGGTTTGACAAAGGAATAACACACCCGATAACATCTAAAACCCACCTAGACATGTGGGAACCGTACACACTCAATTTTGCACATACTACATTGTTGTAAATGGTTTAAAATCCCCAATGATGATTAATATCTTTTCCAATGGTGTTTGAGTCTAATTTCTCATTTTACAGTATATATTTGTAGCTTAGAATGCTTCACTTGTCCATTTTCATGTTTTTCTCACTTTCATTTATCATGTTAAAGCGTATGCTCGTCGCTTTATGCAATGGAGGTTTGGTTCAAGATTTAGTAGCTTGGGTATGAATAAGAAACCTTGTGAGAGATGGAAGGTGTCCCTTTTGATCAAGCGAATTTAGCTAGTTTTGCCATTTCTTTAAATGAACCTCATACCGAGAACTTGTTATGAAGCTAAGTAGTCAATAGTATAAAAGTAATAAGTTCACCTTGTAAGAAGAAACGCTTGAATCAAACACAGACCTTCTAGATCGTAAAGTCAGGTCTTGTAAGATGTTTTTAGTGAATATATAACCTTAAAGGATTTTTGCACCGTGGAGTGTACTTGAATCAGTAGCTATGTACTTGTGGATTGCTCTCCTTCATGGTGTCTTGTCAAGAGAAAAGTGAATCGCTCTTGGTGGGTGTTGAATGTTTCCTTGTTGTCTATGTGGACATCGTCGTGTTAGGATGTTCAAGAGTACTTCGTAGTCATTGTGACCACTTGTTATGTCGCTTCTATACTTTGAACAAGTCAAAACAATTATCCTCGTACTTTACTATGTTGTCTTGTGCGTCACGAAATGAGTAGGGTGTTCTGACGGATATATACTCGTAAATTTGTTTTATAATTGTGTACCGATTTGAGATACGTGGTGTTCTCAATTTCATCTTTTTGAATTGAATGAAGTTTTAACATTGCGACTTGTAATTATTTCAAGTAATGATCATGATTTCATGGATGACACTTTGTAGTCAAAAAGTAAGCTTCTTATGTACATCATTATTTGATAAATTTGACTTTCAATTTTGTCTCAATTGAAGAATCTCGCACATGGAGTAGAAATACACACTCCATGCACGCTAGGGATAAACTTGAGCGTATATGTACACGTTATTCAATAGGAAGGAGTGTTACCGAGGCACGCCTGGAGGACCCAATGCCCTATATTATTTTATGACAGTTTTTTATGCCCCCTTCCTTGTGGTTCACTAGTGTTTGGCGAGAAATTTAACTGAGGATAATTAATTTCTAAATTTTGTGAGCACTCACCATGCACCCGTTGTCATCTTAAGTGTTATCTCATCTGTTCGGGAGGATGTGACCCATGTTCTCCTTTACACCACGACTAAAATTTAAAATCACATGTGCCAATATAGTAACAATACGGATAGATGTTAATGATTGTAAAAGACATTTATGCAAGGGTAGCCAGGGCTGTAATGGAGCACGTTTACTTTATCCTCAACATTTGAATTTGGTTTCTATTTGAACCCCGCCTGAAATTCTTCCTTAGAAGTGGCTTTAATTCGATTATTAGTATTACCAAGATAAATGTCGCGACCATAATACATGGGTTGCCGCCATGGGAAATAGAAATACAAGGGTGGATGCTCAGCCAAAAGAAAAGGCTGTTTGTTTTCTAGTCAAGAAGCTTTTCCTTCAGGGGATGTCATGACTGCTGGTGGTGAACAAAATGGATTTAATGAGAGTGCCTTAAAACCTATTTTGCAAACGAATTTTGGGTAAATGCTAAACTAACGACCACGACAATTACCTGTTTTCTTCCAGCCTGCACCACAATGGGAAATCTAAACATGCCGCCCAAGATAGGAGCTTTGGGAACAATATTTGGATGCATGATGGTCGCATTTGATGAGTCACTGTCAACGATCTACGAGGCTTTCCTGTCTGATGTTGTAGATGTTTTTTTGGTTTTCTGGTCGATTTGTAGGCAAAACGTTGATATCAGTGGCATAAAAACATTCCATGCCAACACTCCACACAGAAAAGAAGTAGTCATTCTACTGCAACGTGGTGAAAAGGAGATTTATGTATTTTGTAGTCTTGCTCTGGCAACTGTGTGTGGGGACGCGTAGCTGGTAGGGAGACCATTCATCCAAGCGGCACAAGGAAACACGGTCCCAAGGAAATTTTAGTTGATTGCATAAGCTTCATTTTTACTATTTTAGCAGGGGAAAACTGTGTAGGGTTGTGAG
>CM031242.1:1025353728-1025482102 GCA_018340775.1 Taxus wallichiana var. yunnanensis
TCTCTTATATTAATTCATTTTATTGAGATATTGAGTTGCATACATCATTGTACAATCAAAGGAAAATCTGAATGCAGAACGAGATAGTCAACTCATTATTTCAATTTAATGCTTTATTCATAAGAGATCATAAGTTTTCCCACACAAGCCGTGGGATGTGACTAAGTAATAACATCATATACATGGAAATGAGAATATTGCATGTGCTAAAGAATAGGAGTAGAGGAGTAAAAGTGAACCCATCATTTGCCTTTTTATTCTTCTCTCCCACTCCGCATCATCCACATCTCCATCTTCATCTCATTCCATCTTTCCTTCCATCTCCATCTTCTTTTCACCTGCAAGACAAAGAGTAGTACCTGTCAAATTAGGCTCTGGGTACATTTTTATTCCTATACACCTATTCTAAAGAAAATACATATTCTAAGTTCAATGTATCTAATGGTACTTGAAAGAAAGAAATACAGGCACATGACATAGGGTAATTTAGGGATACATATGGGATGGCAGCAAAAGAAGAAGAGTACATAAAGAGAAATGAGTGATAGGAAGAAACAAAATAGCTAAGGATTGGAGTAGAAAGGCAGAAACTAGAATAGATTATAAAAGAGACAGATGTGGAGATTGACTTGAAAAAGAAGTTGAAGGTGGTTTGCAAAAGAAGAATGAAGAAGAAAATAAAATCACATGGATACAAGAGAGGCCAAAAAGCCTATATATTTCTAACTTATTTATGAGTTTTGCAGGAACAAGTTGTGACATAAGAATGGAAAAATCAGTTTAACTGGTTAAGAAAGAAGCAGCTGCTGAATGGAAAACAAACATCATTTCCAGATGGTTTACAGGAAGGAAGAAGCATCAGAATAAGTCAAGAAAGGAATATTTTTACAAATCAGGTTGAAAATCTAGAAAAGGAGAGAGAAAATAGGATTTTGGAAATTTTTGCCAGAGTCTCCCCTTGTAAAATTGACTTTTGATTTAAAACAGAATTGAAACACATGCTTTTCTAGCTACTGCATGCTTTATAAGCTATTTGAACTTCAAAAGGAATGAAAACAATCAACAAAAGTACATGTTTCATCATTATTAAGTTGATATCATGATCAAATGAAACATACAGGTATTCCAGAAGTTCATCAAGTTTCAGCTATTCAAAGTTATTTTATTTCCAAATTCAAGTGTGGACCAAAGGCCAACTACTTCACAGTTTCCCAAAGATGCAATGGATCAAGCAAAGCAAGCATGAACAGATTCAGCCAAGTGAGCAGACAAGCCATAGAGACTTTTTCATATCTTTTCAGAATGGTCAAGTTGTAAAAATATGGAAAGAGAAGGATTTTAGAAAAAATTAGAGTTTCCCTTTGCAAAATGGGGTTTTCAGAAAAGAACTTAATGATTTTCTTTAAAGTTCCCGGGGAAAAGGATCAAGCTCTTCATTATAAAAAGGAATACAACTATCTATCCAAGAAAACTGATCAAATACAGATGCATTTATAGGATTTATTCAGAAAATTATTAGAAACAATATGTTATTCAAAAATACAGAGATTTGTCATTCAAAAGAGATCAAAACGATAACTTAGTTTTAAGATGTAACTATCTACAGAACCAGTACATGATGAAAATCTCAAAGGGTATACTATGAATCCAGTTTCTATTGAAACCCAAGTTACAAATCTACAAAACTCGCAAATAGTCCTCATTAGAGCTCAAAGAAATGACAACCTTATACTCAGAAGTGGAGTTTTTGCTAGTACAGAAAGAAGAAACGAATCACAAATGCCATGTCTAAAGTTACAGATCTTTAGGCTAAACTGAAACTTTCATCTTCTAAAAAAATAGAAAAGAACTTCACACTTAAGAACACTTTCCTTTTGAACAGTTGATTTATGCCAAGTATGCATCTACAGTAGAAAAGCAGGCACCCAATACTGATGAGGTACCATGAAGAGCGTAAACAGTCAAGTTTACAACAAACTGAAACTGCATCTACAGAAAGGAAAGACACAACTAAAGTATCAACAAAGGATGTTTTTCATCAAGTTCCCATACAAGCCGAGCCAGATCTCAAAGAAGGAAAACACAAGACAGTTCAAAAGTTTCTTTCCATTTCTTTTCACACTTGCAAATAATCAACAAAGTACAAGAACTCACCGTGCTCGAGTAAGGAAGTCGAAACAATCAAAAATGGCGACAACTCCTTTATAGGCTCGTCGAGCTCATTGAAGCTGAATATACAAAGAAAAAACCAGAAAATAAATGCAGAGATTTGTCATTTATACAAAGATCAAAAGACTCAGGGGAAAACGAATGAAACCAACTAAGTTTCACAAACAAAACATTTACAGAGGAAAAAGGCCGAGCTACAGAAAATGAAACAGAACAAATACCTTCGTGTTTCATCAAAAAATGTAGGCTGAAGTGAAGGTCTATGGCGTCCAAGGCTGAAAATAAAGTATACAGGCTCGAAGACCTCCAAAACCACCATGATTTCATCAAAATGCAGAGAAATTTTTTTTTCCAGGCTTCGCCCGTGGAATGAAAACCGAATGAAATGAAAAAGGAAAAGAGCTCAAATGCTTTAACTTCCCATTGAGACCAAAGTTTCAAAACCCTAACCTAGAGTTAAGGATCAACGGTGAGGCAGAAATTGAGGACAAGATCGAATGGTAGGGGATCAAGCACATAGATCAAAACAAACAAACCCTAGTTAACCGCACCGACCGTATTAAATGCTAGGTTTCAAAACCCTAACCTGGAGTTAAGGATCAATGACAAAGCATAATCAAATAAGCAAAGATCAAGGGCTCTTAACGTATCTCAAAATCCAAGTAAACCCAACAGGGGTTAGGTCACCACCAACCAAAGTTCGCAAGGGGTGAGTCACCGTGGGAAGGGGCCAACCCACGTGGCCCAAAGATTAATCATTGCCATGACTTTTCAAAAGTCTAACCATAGTCCAAGCCAATAATACATGCTTCCAAATAATCAAAAGACCATAATATATGTCATGATCACTGAAAAGGTGAAAAATATAATAGACCAAGCAAACCAAGGTGGCGGACCTTATATGGTCATTCAAATACACATGGTGGCCTAATCAAAGGTGGTGCCCCTTTTATTCAAACACATGAATTTTCCTAAGTCCAAAAGGTGGCAGTACCAAATCAAACAATTGGAGGTGGTCCCCACAAGGGGTTTGATGTAAAATTTGCAAAGTGTCACTCATGTGACTATTCAGAAAAGAGTTAAAAAATTAGAGCATGTGCACATTAGAGGTGGTCCCCACACATTATTTTTGCAAATATTGCTAAGGATTGCAGTTTTTGATCACATACAAAGAATGATATTTTTTCATGCCTTCACAACAGGACAAAACAGAGAAGATGATGAATTTGCATGGAGGAAGACTTGCCTAGCAAGTAAATTGTATTTTTAGCAATTATTCACCCTTTCTTTCTTTAAAATAGAACAGTCAACTTCAGTTTGACTGTATTGTATCTAAGGCTATTAATGCCTATTTTTATTACATGCTTTAGTTTGTATTATTTTATCCCTTTATTTATTATTAAATAAAGGATAAAATTAGGATGCATGGGCGAGTACAACCTTTAGGCTATTTTTAGGAAGGGGGTGAACTTTTGCTATATATTGTGTGCTTTTGCAAAGCACAAAGGGGGGAATTTTTCAGAGAACTTCCCAGAGGACTTTTTGATATGAGTACTGAAGCCATTTCTACTAGTTTTTCCCTCTGGGTGTGAAGAATTTTATGCCTTTCCAAGGTACTTTGCAGTCTTGTGTATGTCGACATTAATTTCGTGAATGAAAATTCCTTGATTAAACACTTTACCCTACTACAAATTTACCCTTTTCTGCTAAATTTTATTGTGCATGTTAGCTTACTAGTACTGTTGTGAATCTCCCTTAGTACAAATTAAGTGTTTTGCCCTTAGATTTCTACAAAGAGGTATTAATTGGTTCATGCACTAGAGAATTCTTCACAAATCGGTTGTGTATTTCACTCAATCAAAGTCTCACACAAATTTGGTGTATCACCTTAGTATTATTAATTTTCAGTCATCTTTTGCCCTTAAAACTCCCAAGAAACTAGTTTAGTGTACACCAATAAGGAACCGCCTTTTAATCCTAGAGATTCACCTCACAATAGGTATACCCATAGACCTGAGGTGTCTCCATTATATCTACGAGAGAGAGAGAGAGATCTTTTTGCAGGCTTAGAAAATTTGTTGCCATCTCTCTGATGGGTGCACTTTCGAGAGATAACAGGTGCTTCTTGTCGATGACAAGGTCTGGAACCCTTAGCACATCTCTTCAATGTTCTCTTTCACGTCCTCACAAGAAAATTGACATCCCCCTCCTAAGATTAGAAAAACCAACACTACATCATTTATCTTAGGGCATCATCAATCTCTTCTTAAACCATCCCCTCTATAAAAATGCTTTGATCCACCAATCAACTCAAACCAAAACCATCCAACGCTTCTTCTTCTAGAGCACCAGTCATCACCAAAATCGAAACTAAGGCACCAAAACCCAGAAATATTCCAACTCCACATTCGACACACAAATCATCTTTAACTTCCACTTCTTCTAAGACCAAGGCATCTCACAAAGACAAGTTGCCTCCTAATATTTTGATTGAATCTTATGTAGAAGTTCTCCAACACTTACTCTAAATTTTTTCCATCACAATTCCACCTATTAAGGCCTTTTACCCAAATAGGAAGAATCCATCATGGTTTGATTCAAACCTCATTTGTGCTTCTCATCGTACTCCTAGACATGACATCGAGAATTGTGAAGCACTCCAAACCCTTTTCCACAACATCATCGAGGAAGATTAATTTCTTCTTGAAGAAAACCAATCTCCTCCTTCCACACCCACACCTTTGACCTCATCCATCCAAATGCATAATTCCCCTCATTCTTCACGTAATTTTTTACCATCCCACCTCAAAGAGATGATTCTTTTGAGGATGGTCCTTTCTTTATTCATCAATGTTGTTTGGATATCCACTCCATCCAACCCACATGATCCCAAATCAACGTCCCAACCAAAATCTAAATTTAAATGCACACTTGCAGAAATGTAAACACACTTGCATAAAGGAAATCACACTTGCAAAAATGTAAACACACATGCATAAAGGAAATCACACTTCACACTTGTAGGAATAAAACACACTTACATAAATTGAAATTTTTGAATGGGAAATAAGCAAACTTAAATGAAACACCTACAGGTTTACAACAGATTGAATTTTCAAACTACTAAGATAAAAACAATACAACAGTAATGAATTAAAGACAAATGAATAAACATAAACATAAATAAAAAGATCCATCTTCCTTGAAATGAGTGGCCAACTCATTTCTTGGAAGAGGATTTAAATCATACTTCTGAGATCTTAAAACTACATAATATTTGAGAGGAAAGAACAGATCTTTATTTCTTGGGAGAAAAGCATTACATATCTGAGTGTGGAAGGTTGCATTTATAATTTATGCGTCCAACCAAATCCTTATTTTAGATAATACAATCTA
This sequence comes from Taxus wallichiana var. yunnanensis, assembly GCA_018340775.1. Taxonomy (NCBI): domain Eukaryota; kingdom Viridiplantae; phylum Streptophyta; class Pinopsida; order Cupressales; family Taxaceae; genus Taxus; species Taxus wallichiana. Next base: position 1,025,359,294 of record CM031242.1, read on the forward strand.
ATATTATCTTTATTCCAATCCCAACAACTAAGATCTTCATCTCCACAAAATATGGAGAGAGATATATTATTGAAGTCAAAGTCTTATCTCACTTATTTTAGGAAGATTTGCTCCCAAATCTTCTCCTTGCTTTTCGGTAACAAGAATCATAATGATTTTATTCCTCTACATTATTGGAAGGAGGATTTCCCTCAAAATATGATTTTGACAAAATACATTTCTCATATTTTCTATTTGACTTTTTTATTTTTGACTGTGGAACTTTTGACGCTTGTCTGATACGCTTTTTCCTTGGACTACAGTTCACTGAAAGTTAGATTTATCTTCATTGGTAAAACTGTTGCAAATCTGAATGAGTTTTTGTTAAACACATTTCTATGAACAAAAACCTCTCTCAGATTTTATTTTTGAATTTTTATTTCTTTTATGGAACTTTTAGTGCTCATCTGATACACTTTTCCTCATACTGCAGCTCACTAAAAGTTAGATCCCTCTTTATTGGTAATACTTGTAGAAAATATGAATGAGGTTTTTTTAAACACATTTCTATGAATAAAAACCTCTCTCATATTTTCCATTGGATTCTCTGATCTTTCACAATTCCTCAAAAACTGTCAAAATTTGCTTAGTTCCGGAACTAAGCCTGCGAGTTCGGAACTAACTCTGTAAGTTTGGAACTAAGCCTGTGAACTTAAAATAGCTATAACTTTTGCATACGATCTCGGATTGAGATGATTCTTTGTTTGAACTTGCATAATTTTTTGAGAGAAATCTGAATATGAAATCATATTTGAGTTTAGATATACCATCCATGATCAATTCCACTTTTCTCAATACTAGCATTATCTTTCTTTTATTGCCTGCATACATAAGACATTGCATATTTTCCCAAATAATCAATAGGATTAGTCAACAAAATAGATAACAAAATATTTTTAAAGAATGAACAAGATATATATCCTATATTTTATCTTAAGCAAACTATAAGTTCATAGATTACATTTAAATCCACTTTCAAAAGTAACCTGGAAGGACAAAATAATGGTAATTTATGGCCAATTTATGGCCTCATCACCCACCATATGAGATGTGCATGGATATGCCTTCTCCATCCTCTCCACCCCATGAGTCCATGGATATAGATGGCACTGTGTATATTGCCTATGGATTTTTTTATTCTCCACCATCACTTGGGATGACTTACTTATCAGTCTGAGAACAAGACTAGATCCCTTCCCCTCCACCATTCAGAGATGATAGAAGAAGAGTCTTCTACCATTGACATTCTTTAGTGATCTGACGAGGACAACATTCTTTCCCACATGGGGGTAGAGGATTCTTATCTCTATAAGACCTTACCATCTGCCACATCTACTCTTCTCAACGAAGCCACAATTGAATTTGATATAGGAATCCTAAAGAGCCTCACTCATCCTCAAAATAGGCCAATACCTTGATCTAAATGAGATTGAGTCTTTCACCACATTCCTCTCTCGTCATAGCAGGAATTTACATGGTCATATTCAAATATGCTAGATCTTGGCCCTTCTATCATCGTCCACAATATCGTCACTGTTCCCAACGTAAAACTAGTTAAGTAGAAGCTTTGCCACATGCACCCTTGAGTTACCCTCCTTATCAAAGAGGAGTTACAACATCTTCCTTCTACCAATTTTATCATCCCCATTGACTATCCCCATTGGGTTTCTAATGTCATACATGTCGCTAAATTATCTAGAAAAATTTGTATATACATCGACTTTCGAGATCTCAATCTCGTTTACCCTGAAGATGACTTTCCTCTTCCTAACATCAATCAACTTGTGGATCTTACCGCATGTCATGAGATGTTTTATCTTATGGACATATTTTTAGTTATAATCAGATTCTTATCGTGCTAGAAGACCAACATAAGACTTCCTTCATCACCCCTTGGGGGACCTTTTGCTACCATGTCATGCACTTTGGTCTGAAAAATGTCTGAAGCCACTTATCAGTGGGCCATGACTTACATTTTTCATGATCTCATCCACAAAACCATAAAATATTATGTCAACGACCTTTTGGGAAAATCTAAACATTGACGCGACTATCTTTTTCTTCTCGAAGTACTTTTTGGGTGCCTTATCCACTTCTACCTTCGTCTCAATCCAACCAAGTGTGTGTTTAGAGTATTAACTGTTAAACTCCTTGGCTTTATCGTATCTATCAGAGGCATTGAAGTTGACCCCGTGAATATCAACGCAATCATAAAAATTCCTCCTCCTTCCATCTTAACCAACTTCGTAGTCTTCGAGGCTGACTTTCATCGATCTATTACTTAATTTCCCAACTTCCATATTTTCGTAAACCCTTTCATCATCTCCTTCATAAAGACATAGACTTCAATTAGGATCATAATTACTAGAAGGATTTTGATGACCTTAAACAATATATTTTGTCTCCACTAGTGCTTACACCTCCATGTGAGGGAGAGACATTTTATCTATACATCTCTCCTATTAATCATGCTCTAGGGGCTATGTTAGCACTACATGATGAACAAGGTCATGAGCAGGCTGTTTACTACATTATTCACACCCTCTATGACTATGAGACTCACTATAGTGAGGCTGAAAATTTGTGTTGCACTCTCTTCTTTACCACTTCTAAGCTTCAACATTATCTTATTAATCATAAGACTTACATCGTTACTAGCTTTCACCTCCTTAAGATGATGCATTCTAAACCATATCAAAATGATTGTATTACTCGATGGATCATGCTCATGACTAAGTTTGACCTGAGTTTATTTCTCAAAAATCTGTTAAAGGCCAAGCTATAACAAACAAATTAGTAGAAGCCCCTCTTCCTAGTTTGCATCTACCTCATGAGCACTTCCCAGACAAATCCATTAATCACTTTCATCATGAGTATGAAACCCTTAAAATGACCCTCTTATTTGATGGTTCTAAATTTCAGTAAGGCAGAGGCATTGACATCGTTCTCTTTTGTCCTGGGGATGCTTTTATTCCCCTCACAAACAAGCTCAATTTTGAGTGCACGAATAATATGGTGGAATATGAAGCCCTAATTTTTGGCCTTAAAACTGCTCTCTTTCTAAGTCTTTTAGTTCTTTTCATCTATGGGGAATCTTAACTTATCATCAAACAAGTCGCAGGTGAGTATCAATGTAAAATGGCACTCTTCAAAAATATCGAGACATAGTTCATCTCTTACTTGAAGTCTTTGATTCTTACATTATCTGAGTTGTTCCTCGATCATCCAATCATGTCATAGATATGATGGCATCCCTTACAGCTCTCGTCCCATGGAAAACAAAAGAATCTAAGCTTTATGTCATCATTCACCATAGTGATCGATCATTTCATGACTTACCTCACGTTAATATTGTTGAGTCCAGTTTCATCGGATCTTTTGTATTCCCAAATCTTTGATTATTTATCCAAATCCATCATTCCACCCAATCTATCCAAGAATGCTAGGTGGCATTTTCTTCAGCGTGCTAACCACTGTGTGATACTTGGCAACATTATTTATAAGTGTGGATTTCACAGTATTCTCCTTCAAGGTGCCTTAAATACCATGAATCTTCTCGTGTTATCCAAGAAGTCCATGACAATATTTTTGGTGGACACTTTAGTGGCTTAGCCATTACTAAGTGTCTTCTTTGTCTTGGATATTACTTGCCTTCCCTCAATCATGATTTTGTGAGTATGTTAATAAATGTGAAAAATGTCAGCAAAATTCCAATATTATTTGCATTCCTAGTCAAGTTTTGCAACCAGCTCAAGACCTCTGGATCTTTTCACAATGGGGTCTTGATTTCATTAGTCTCATCAATCCTCAATCATCACAACAACATCACCCTATCATCACTGTAACTGAATACTTCACCAAGTAGGTGGAAAAAATTCCCCTCACCTCCACTAAATCTGGTCTAATCATTAACTTCATACACCAACACATCATTTTTTGCTTTGGCGTCCCTCACAAACTCATCACGAACAATAGAAAGTCCTTTAAAAATAAATATCTCAAGAAATTTTGTGACTCATTTAACATCCAACTTAGTTTCTCTTCACCATATTATCCTCAAGATAACGGCCAAGAAAAAGTGCCTAATAAAAACCATTTGAAACATTCTTGCCAAGACTATTGACTAGTCTAGTGTAATTGGCATCTCCATCTCCCCTTTGCTCTTTGGGCTTATTGGACTAGCATCCACACTTCCACGGGAGCTACTCCCTTTTCTCTCATGTACAAATATAAAGTTGTCCTTCCTCTCGAAGTTCAAATTTGGTCCTTGTGCATGTCTCTTCACGACTTCATCTCTGATGAAGATTATCTCCAAGAGCGTCTAACATAGCTCGAGTTATTGGATGAATGCCACCTCCTCACTCTTGAACAATATCATGTTTATCAAGAGTGCTTATAATAAGCACCTCAAAGAGTGTGACTTTAATGTTGGTGACCTTGTCCTTAAAGAAAATTAGAATGTTAATACTATATAAAGGAGCCAACGTAGAAATTTTTCCCCTAACTGGATTAGACCATACATTATCACACATAAGTATGGGTCGGGAACCTATTGTTTGGCATCCCTTGATGGTAAAATAGAAGTGGAACCTCTTAACGCATTGCACTTGTGACTAATATATTGTTAGCATGTATACCGGTGAGCACTTGGTCATATCTTTAGATCATTCCTCCATCATTAGCCTCTTCCATCTATCATTGTAATGATTTGGAACTATGTCATCTATTGCCACTTTCCTAGAAATGACCTTAAATATGGGCATCACAGCTCTATCCATCGCATTTTCCTTATGAATAGGTTCTCCTCGTTTGTGATAACTTTGTGATCATTACATCCATCACCCCCTTATTTACCTCTTGAAATTATGCAAAGGGTTCATGGGTGTCTCTTGTACATTCATCATCCCCTCCTAAGTGGTCTACCTAGTTGCTCCTAGCTCTTCCCCTTGTTAAAGTCAAAACTCATGGATGCTCATATCAAAATCAAAGTTATCACAAAAATATAATGCTCCCTCGAAGGAACAATTGTTCATAAAAAAATAGAGAGATAAAGTCAAATCAAATAAATAGACCGATCCCTCGAAGGATGGATATCATGTATATCATTCTTATCATATATGTATAAAGTAGACCATAACCTCAAAGGATGGCTGTTATTTTATATTATGACATCGAAGGCTTCTCATATTGATCAACCTTACATTTTATTAGCATCCTAAGAAATCTTCCCGCATTGATCATCTTTCTTCTAGCTTTGCTCTTTTCCCCTTCCCAGAGTTGGGGCATAGATTTAGGGAACACCAATCATGGAAAACCCTCTTCCCATGTACAAGTTACATATTTAACCCCTTTGTCATGTTGACATTAGGTTTATGAGTTCATTTCATCCTTGTTTTCTCATGTTCTTTGGTACAACTAGCTATTGTTGGTTATATGCTAATAATATGTTTTGGTCAAATGTGCCTTGTGTTACCTGGATCCCCTTCTTGTTTACCTCCAATGCAATTAGAGGAAACTTTTCCTCACGCATTCCTTAATATGACGTAGTTTAATTCATACCCATGGGTTGCCATCGTTAAGTTGTGTGTTATGCTAGCATTGATTCCACATCATATGATTTATTGTTTCATCTATGTATGACTCATCTTATCTTATCCAATCTTATCTCATCTCGATGTCCACATTTGTGGTCATATTTATTTTTTCCTTAAGGAATTTTACATCAAAATTGATTCTATCCATTTCTACCTTCAAATTCCACCTTTGTGGCAATATTTATTTCCCCTTTGGCCATTTTTATTTCACAATTATATCCAATCTACGTGCGAAGTCCACCTTTGTGGCCATATTTACTCCCCTTTAGGGCATTTTATTTCACCACCCATTTTCTAATTTTCCTTTTTGGCCATTCTCGTGCCTTACACCGGGACACCATTATTTTCATCCCCGTCCCTTGTGGACTCATACCTTTTCCGCTCAATTCCTTGTGTATGAAGGATTTCTCATAATTTTCGCATTTAGTTGCACATAGTTTGATGTTTTCCTGTGACCCATTGGTCATCCCGAATCACATCTATTCAAGAGGTTTCCTGTTGAATTCTCTCCATTTTTCAGTGATTTTTTCCCACTCACTAACCCATAGAACATTATCATTGTCTCCATTGAGACGTCCCTTTGTCCCCTACCCACGAGATATCAGAGTCACCACCATAGTTTTTATTGTTATTACGATCCTTTTTGTTTGGGGCATCTTACCTTGCCATAGCTTTTTACCCATTTTTCTTCACCCACCCACCCTTCATCATCTACCTTTTTCAAACGCGTCATCGATTCACCTTGGTGTTATCGATCCCTTGTTTGAGGGGGAGCTCATCATTAACCTTTCATCACTCCTCATCATACTATATTTCTATCATCGTTTTTGTGTCATGGATTGCTAGTGCAAACCACTCAACAAAAAGGGGAAAATGTAGACACCTAAATTCGGTCTCTCTACCCTTGTCTACTCATGTGCCTATTTCACCATGGTATTAACTAGACCTCCTTTAATTTAATTCATTCCCCTTAATATTAATTTAATTAAATGCCCACTTATCCCATCACCTTTAACCCTTAATAATACTCATTAGTTAACATTGATTAATTAATTATTTAATTAATATCCACTAGCCCTAATGGACTTTCCCTTCAAGTTGTTTTTATCATAAATCTACATCCATATTTTTTCTAGCTTTTATCCTACCTATCTTTATCCCCTAACTATCCATGACACATTCCTAAACAACTTCTTCTCACCTACAAGATTTAAAGTGCTTGTCTCATTCTTAAAAACCTGAAATCCCAACGAAAAACACAAAATCAACCCCGTTGGGAAAAGTTTCCCATAGTCGGCGGTGATCCAACCCAGTTGTCGTCAACCCTATAAGATCGAGTTCGTCTATTTACAAAAATGACACACAAACACACATGCGCAACAAAAACTTTATTTTCTTGTATTTTGTGAATCCATCTTCGAACCAAAGTGCCTCAACAACTATGTCAACCTTCTTACAGTCCTTGGAAGCTTGATTTAATCAACCACTTGAATTTGGGAGGATTACATTTCTTTTTATGCTATCTTACATTATTTCTACTATTATCTTGTTGGATCTAACATCTTGCAAGTTTAGCAACATTCAAATATCTATTATCAACCTTAACTTCCAGTCTTTTTTCTTGTAGGTCATCCATTCTATCATTTGTCTTTGGCCATTGTTCTATTCTTCTACAGTCATCAACACCTTACCCAGGTCATCATCGATTCATCACCCTGTCGTCTACATTTCCTATCTCCAGATCCTTTCTCTGTCTATTTTTGAATTTGTCATCCCTCTCAAACTTCATATTTTCTATCCTACTTCTCTATCACACTGAATCAATTTCATTTGCACTCTAGTCATCATCATCCCACCCAGTGGTCGTCATCGACCAAAGGACTATTTTCAACCAATCCATCCAAACCTCTATTTTCTAACATCTTTTAGTTTCTATCACCTCATATTCCCTTCTTCAGGTCACTTCTAACATCTATGGGATTTTTTGCATCTAATTTACATACGAGATATTTGTAGGTTATCATATTTGCATTATTGTCTAGATATCCTCACACAAGTTGTCGTCAACCTGCCTCTATGCAGTTTAGGTCGTCATCGACCTAATCAGGTACCATTTTATTTACATCAATTTAGAGAAAATCAGTATTTAGATTCATCTCAGTTACTTTCAAATTTTTGTATTCCTTCAGTTTATGCATGTTATCAGAGTATCTATCATTTACTTTGATTTCTCTTATCAAATGGGGGTTAACATTGCAAAAGCAAGGTAACACTTCTCGGAGTCATCTTTTTTGGGCAGCCCTTGCATAAACTATCCAATCCATCTCTTTTTTAGTCATTCTTATTTGTAGGTTTATATATCTTTTAACGAGGATCAATTACTTTTACATCCATTCATCCATACATCAAGCATCTGAGGTACCTTAAACCCTCCATTTTCTGAGTTGTTTAGCTTTCTTTAGTAGTTAACATCATTAATTTGAAACAAATGAGAAAATTATAACAACACCTAGCCTCAACCCCACGCAACCAGTAGGATGCGAGGGCTCACCACCAAGAGTTGAAGCAAGTGAACAAACAATCCGAGTGAAATGTTTTATATTGATTTATTAAAAGAGAGGTTTTTGAAGAAAGATATGACACCAAGAATTTTCTAGTATAGACTATGACCAAAACACCTAACCTAAAAGTAGTCATGAATAAAACTAAGTATTTTGGTCCTAGTAGGATTAATGTCAAAAATTCATCTAGAAGGATGATAAAAGATTGATTAGGTTAGAGATGATATAATGAATAGTTAAAGTATGATTAAATGTTTTTCCAATTCTCAGAAATTTTTAAAGTCGCTTGAAAAATAAGTTTCTTGTTTCACAATGTTAAAGTATAATTATGCAAATGATATGCAATAGTGTACAAGTGGAAATGTAAATGAGCTATGCGTAAAAGCGTTTAAGGTGAAGTGAATTGACTGATTCACCAAACTCTTCACCTTCTAAAGTACATAGACGATACATGTCATTCTTATAGTCCTCCATGACCTAATATGGACCTAACCAATTTGGTCTAAAATTTCATCCTTTATCGGTATTCTTGTCGATCCGGCTATCTAGTCTCAAAACTAGGTATCTTATCCATATTTCTTGTTCATAAACATTTTAATTATATTAACGACACATATTGTCAGCATAGATGTGACGATGTTGTTCAAATCTAATTCAAGCTTCATCAAGAGTTTCAAGTTGAACCATATGGGCTTCTCGATACCCATATTCACCTCAGATCCGAAGACCAAAGAATAAGGGGTTACCCCGTAGGCATTCACACCGACGTCCTATAGGCCCACAAGGCCATAAATAGCTTTAAATGCTAGTCACACTTATTCTCCTTGACTATTTTGAGGAGTATGGACTTTAATGTTTTATTTGTAGCCTCAATCTATCCATTGGCCTAAGGGTAATATAAAGAGGTTGTGTGATGTGAGATTTTGAATTGTGAACACAACTCATGCACCTATTCATTCTTAAAGGAAATGCCATTGTCTGAGATAATGACACATGGGACTCCATACCTGAAGATGATCTGACTTAAAATGAACTTAGTAATCACAAACCCAAGCACAGTAGTGAGATACATGGCCTTAACCCACTTTCCAAAATATTTCGTGGCCATAATGATAAATTTGTGGCCATCGGTTGATGAGGGAGAAAAATCCCTATCAAATTTAGACCCCAAGTAGAGAAGGGTCGGGGTTTCACAATTGGTTGTAGAGTCTGAGCAAGGATGTGTATCTCATGCAAGAATTCTTAACATTTATGGCACCTGCGTACATATTCTACAACATCATGCTCTAAGGTGGGCTAGAAATAACCCATTCAATGAATTTTTCGAGCGGTAGCATGCCCTTAAAATTTTTTCCCATAGAATTCGTTGTGGGATTTGAAGAGAATATTTTTCGACAATTCTTCATCCACACACCTCAAAAGCATGTCGTCGAAGGATATGCAATAGATAAATTCTTTTATAATCACATACTTGGCAGCTATGCCATGCAACTATTAATGTAAAATCACAACACCCCCAAATGAGTTCGTCGGATCTACTTTTCTAGGGCAGAATCACTTGGTGTGATTGCATAACATTGAACTTCCCCAATGTGTGGGACCTTGCGAATGGGAAAGCTCTCCAGAGAAGGCTAGTTCCTCTTCCTAATCTACCTACCACAAGCTATTCCAATGTAGGCAAGCTAATCTAATCATAATCTAACTTCGAAGGAGACAAGGAGAGAAAGAAAGCGAGGAAAATAGAGCCTACACTAAAACGATGATACACCAGAGAAGGGAGCGAGATATTCTGTTGAGGGAGAAAGAAATAGAGAAAATGGAGATGAGGGAGGTCAGACAGAAGTGACATGGCCCAGATCTTCAAATTCACCATTAAACTCCATGAAACACAACATCCTGCACCTGCAAATGTGAAATACATACACAGAAAAACAAATATGGAAGGGAGAGGCATGGGGAAACAACAAAACGATGCAAAGGGTTGAAGAACACCACAAAAACACGTTTTTATTGCTCTAGAAGGTGCATGAGACCATTACATTTCGTAATAGAGGCACAAATACATTTTTCGCAGGCATGGAGAAGGTTCATCGCTCAAAAATGGCATCGATAAACAAATTTGTGAGTTTCTCTATGCCCAGAATGTCTCTCCTTCTCAATATGAGAAGTGTTACAATATATAGAAAGAATAAGAGAGAGAGAAGAGGGAAAAATCGAATCCGAAATCTGTCTTTCAAACACTTTTCAAAATGTGTTTTAATTCTTCCTCTGTTGATGGGCTCGATGTAAAATCTCATAATTCCATGTATCTACTTCGCAGACCAAAGAAAATGACCCATACTTCATTAAATCTGGTGGTTGGAACTAGTTATTTTGTCTTTTCCACGCCAAAATGCATTTTACAAATTTCTCCCACAAATATCTACCAAAATCAAAAATTGAAGACTCCATGATAAAGAGAATCTCCAGATATTTCCATTGGTACCAAGATCGTAAAAAATGGAGCTCTCGATCAAAAGATATGGCCTTCTGCATTTTTTCCTTACGTTTCCTACAAATTTGGCTTCAAGCAAATTTTGAACTTTTTCCCCACAAATCTGCCAATAACATGACATCCATTGGGGTCGGCGGAGGTAGGGGCTTCCCTTTTTCCATTTTACATTTTTTGACAAAAAGTCAAAAAATCCAATTTACCTCTGAAGTCCCACATTTACGTATTAGCTTTTTGATGGGTTCAAACTTTGACTTTTTCCTTTGCCTCATTCTAGAATGCAAGCTCGTAGGTCGAAACATTTTCCCTTCATATTTTCTCTATGTGTGGGGTTGTCTTGACCAAATTTTCGGGGGTGAATTTGGGATAACAATTTGGTGACTCATGAGGACATCTACCTGTTAGATGAAGAGACCAATGGCCTTGAAGTATCCATTGGGCATGGAGTCTGCCTGATAAACACAAAACTGATCTGAACTCTAAAATTCTAACCTCTGAGCCTCTTGGAAACCCGCTAAAACTTGAAGTTGGACTTCACCAAAAGCCAACCGAATGCACTATGCAAGAGAAAAACAATAGCACCAAAAACTATGTACAAACTGAAAATCATACATACCCCAAGTGGGATATGCAGAGTGTGCAAAAGCACTTCTTCTACTGAAAACAAACCTACCTACTCTACTCTAACCAAGAGCAAAGGGAACTCAAACAAAGCTTGTAACTAGCAGGGAGAAATAGCTTCCCTTCCTCAAAAATGGCAGCCATGCAACTGATTTGGCACTGAACATGGCTGGTTGGATGAGTGAAAAACTAACAATAAGTCGGTCTTCCACCCAAATCATCAAAGTATCAGCTAGAGATAAATCCAATACCTCTTTTAGTTGCTCTGCATTTGGATTGAAGAGGTATGGCAGCTGATCCTTGGCATTTTGCATATCATCCTCATGCTTAGAGGCAAGCATGATTGGTTGTGGCTTCTTCTTTGGCTCCAATGAAGCCAAGTACCTGATTGGGCACGGTCTGATCCGATGGATGTGCCTGTTACTCTGAATTTAAACTCTAAAAATGGAGTTTTCTTGTGGACCTTCTTGAGTGGATGGTGTGAGATGGATGATGACATCCTCCTGCCTTTTCTCTTCCTCCTCCTTTGAAGAACATGGAAGATCAAGATCTTCCAACCTTGGTTCCAGAGGGCTATTATGGAGTGCAAGGATGTTGTTCTGAATGTTCTCCTCCATGTCAGTCAGGCTCATGTTCTTGGAAGGATGAAGATAGAGGAAAAAATGATGTTATCTCCTCGGGCTCCTCTCCATCAAGACAATCCTCCAAGTCAGATAGATAATCTGCCTCCTTGTTGTCCTATTGTAGGTGCTCAACCTCCTCCATGGTGTCCTTCGAATCTGCATTTTCTCACCATGGTTCCCCTCATCTTCAAACATGAAGTTTGAAAGATCAAACTCTTCATCAACATCAAATCTTGAAGGGGATGAAGTGGGAGGAAGAACTTAAGGTTCTTCTGTGGCCTGCTCCACACTTGGAGCCTCTGAAACTATATGGTCCTCCTCCACAGTTGGAATGTACTCCTCTTCTTCTGGAATAGGAGTAGCTCCTTCTTCCCTTGCTTGTGTTGTAGCTAGAGCTTCCACCACTAGTGGCTTGACCTCAGCCTCCTCCATAGGATTAACCAACAAGGGAACCTTTGAAAACTCAAATTTAGCAGCCCAACTCTTCAGATTTTCTATCATTTCTTCTTTGTTGGGTTCCTCTGTTTGATGTTCTCCTTGGCTGGTTTTTTTATTTTTTTCTTCCCAACATGGGTTTGGGAGAGTAGGAGGAAGGATGGGTTGATTTACAATAGACTTTGCAATTGTTTGTGGTGTAGGGGAAGGTGTTGCTTTTGGCTCTTGTAGAGGGGGATTGGATTTGGGAGGGAAAAGGGCGAGAAACTGAGGTGGGATGGAAGACTAGGAGATGGAGAAATGAAATCAACACTTGGGCAACAAGTGGGAAGCTTGACTCTTGCCTCTACTGAAATGATATTGGCTGAGAATGAGGAAAAGAAAAACTATGAGGTGGTGTACTTACCCATTGACAAGGTTGTGTAACACTTTGCTCATAAGCCCCGATCTCCTCAGACCCATTGTGTAAGCTGAGGTGACACTTCAACCATGAAGTCAAGCTTCTCTTGAGGGTTGTAATATCTTGGAAAAGGGCCTTCCCATGGACAAGGTGCCCTGCAACCAATTCTGAAAGCCCACATTTGAGTTATTGCCCTTAATTGAACCATGCCAGCCTCCATTTTTTAATCTTCTCCAGTAGACCAACATCCTCTACATAACTATCGCCATCATATGCATCCCCTTATCTTTGATAAGCTCCATGGCTAAACTGATTTTGACTCTGCTCATACGGGTAAGCATAGTGGTCCTGGATCTGATCATAATGTTGATCTGGAGGAGTTGGGAAATACATTGGAGGTGGACTGTATTGTTGTAAGTGTGAGTTCCATGAAGGGAATGAAGTCATGATTGCAAAACCTCATGGAATGGGTGAAAATGGAAGAGATGGAAGAAGAAAATGGATGAAAATTAGTGGAAATGGATGGAAAAGGTCTGTAACTCAGAGAACGGGTTGATGACCAGATGGAGTCACCAGATGTTCCTTAAAGTGCCTCCAAAGGCTGAAATATTCACCAAGAGCACATCGAACCCGATGAAGTGAAGTGGTAAGGTGTTTCAGACCTGCCCCACGGGCGTGCCAAAACTGTTAATCAAAATCACAGCACCCCCAAATGAGTTGGTCTCATGGATCTTCTTTTCTAGGTTAGACTCACTTGGTGTGATTGCATAACATTGAACTTTCCCAAGGTGTGGGACCTTGTGAATGGGAAAGCTCTCCAGAGAAGGCTGGTTCCTCTTCCTAATCTACCTACCACAAGTTATTCCAGTGTAGGCAAGCTAATCTAATCCTAATCTAACTTCCAAGGAGACAAGGAGAGAAAGAAAGTGAGGAAAATAGAGCCTACACTAAAATGGTGATACACCAGAGAAGGGAGCGAGATATTCTATTGAGGGAGAAAGAAATAGAGAAAATGGAGATGAGGGAGGTCAGACAGAAGTGACATGGCCCAAATCTTCAAATTCACCATTAAACTCCATGAAACACAACATCTTGCACCTGCAAATATGAAATATATGCACAAAAAAAAAATATGGAAGGGAGAGGCATGGGGAAACAACAAAACGATGCAAAGGGTTGAAGAACACCACAAAAACACATTTTTATTGCTCTAGAAGGTGCACAAACCATTACATTTCTGGAATAGAGGCACAAATACATTTTCAGGCATGGGAGAAGGTTCGTTGCTTAAAAATGGCATCGAGAAACAAATTTGACAGAGTTTCTCTATGCCCAGAATGTCTCTCCTTCTCAAAATGAGAAGTGTTACAATATATAGAAAGAATAAGAGAGAGAGAAGAGGGAAAAATCAAATCCCAAAATCTGTCTTTCAACCACTTTTCAAAATGTGTTTTAATTCTTCCTTTGTTGATGGGCTCGATGCAAAAGCTCATAATTCCATGTATCTACTTCGCAGACCAAAGAAAATGACCCATACTTCATTAAATCTGGTGGTTGGAACTAGTTTTTTGTCTTTTCCATGCCAAAACATGTTTTGCAAATTTCTCCCACAAATCTCTACCAAAATAAAAAATTGAAGACTCCATGATGAAGAGAATCTCTAGATCTTTCCATTGGTACCAAGATCGTCAAAAATGGAGCTCTGGATCAAAAGATATGGCCTTCTGCATTTTTCCTTACGTTTCCTGCAAATTTGGCTTTGGGCGAATTTTGAACTTTTTCCCCGCAAATCCACCGATGATGTGGCATCCATTGGGGTCATGGAGGTAGGGGCTTCCTTTTTTCCATTTTACATTTTTTGACAAAAAGTCAAAAAATCCAATTTACCTCTGAAGTCCCGCATCCACGCATTAGCTTTTTGATGGGTTCAAACTTTGACTTTTTCCTTTACCTCATTCTGGAATGTGAGCTCGTAGGTCCAAAACATTTTCCCTTCATATTTTCTCTATGTGCGGGGTTTTCTTAACCAAATTTTTCGGGGGGCGAATTTGGGATAACAACAACCATCACCTTTGTTATGAGGTTGCTCCCTCATGATATGCTTGGTCCACAATATGGTTGATAATGTCAGTGTATCATGGACACGCCACAATGGGAGGCTTTACTTCCACATGAAATACACACTCATCAGGGAAATCTAGGTCTCCACAATCTATAGGGTTTTCCACTAAAAATTAGTAATAATTTTTCCTCTGATGGACTTCTAGTTTATAAAGGTGAGTTCAAATTCACCCATCAATGTGAGAAAACGTCCAAAATTTTAGATAAGGCACCCTGAGTCAAGAAAGTTCATAGTTTGTCAAACTTAATGATCACTCACCTATCCTAGTTAAGCATATAATGTCGTAACCTCTTGGTTGTAAAAACTATTGTCTTACATTCTTTCAATGCCTATGTATAACGTGTCTCGTAGTAAAGTAGAGTGTGAGTGATGAAGTAAACGACACGCTCATGGTTATCATCATCTTCCTATGCCAACATGCAAGCTAGCAAGAACTCAATGGTTTGACACTATAAGATTAGAGGACGAACGACTTTGAGAAACATGAGTGTAGGTGGTGACATGAGAAAGAACTTGATTGACTCAAATGCCTCGTGACATTCAAAAGTCCACTCCTTACTACACTCCTTCTTTAGCAAGTTGTTGATGGGATGAATGGTGTAAGTTAGATCATGAATAAACCTATAGATTGCCCCAAGTTTACCCATAAAATATCTAATACCTGATTCATCTGAGTGTGGAGTCATCTCCACAACCACCCTAATCTTCGTTGGATCTACATCAATTCCTCAAGAAGAAATGATATACCCCAACAACTTGCCTCTCTCGTCACTATGAACACACACTTTTATGGATTCAATGGTACATTCGTATTTGATAAGATGAGAGAGGATAACATGAAGCACCTTAGGGTGATCACAATATTTCTTGGCCTTTTGCAAGCTAATCATCGATGTATGACTCCAAAATATTATGGATAAGATCATGGAAGATGTATGTCATCACTTGTTGATAAGTGGCTCCACAACCATGGTTTTCAAACCAAATGACATGATTGTCACTATGAACAAAACGATTTCCCCAAGGAGTGGAAAAAGTAGTCTGGAAGATGTATGTCATCACTCATTGATAAGTGGCTCCAGCGGTTTTCAAACCAAATGACATGATTGCAAAACATTCCCCACAGTAGAAAAAAAGTAGTCTTTGTTTGATCCTCCTTAGAGATTCTTATCTTATTGTAGCCGGAGAAGCCATCCATAAGTGAAAACAAATCATAACCATTTGTTGCATCTACAATGACATCAATGGAAGGTAATGGAAAGTCATCCTTAGGACAAGCTTTGTTGATGTCTCTAAAGTTGATACAAATGTGTATCTTCATGTTCTTTTTAAGGACCGGGATGATGTTAGACACACACATGCAATAGTCCACTAGTTTAATGAACCCCACCTGAAGGAGCTTCATTACTTCTTCTTTGACCATCAAAGCCACATTTGTCTTCATGGTCTTGAATTATGTTTCTCGGGCTTGGCATTAGACTTTGTGACGAGATTGTGAACCACCACGTCAGAGCTATTCCCGTCATTTCCTTGTAGCTAAAAAAGAAGGCTTTTGAGTTCTCTTTAAGAACCTTCATATGCACTTCTATCTCATCTAGAGTTAAAGAAGAGCCAAGTTTCAAGATCTTAGGATCCTCTTTTGTCCTTATATTAATATATATGGTTCCTTCAATCAAAGGGGTGTCACCCTCTTCAAACTTAGGTGGGGTTGGAGGTAGTTTCAATTCTTCTCCCTCTACTTTGTATATCTCAAGACCCTCCGATGAGGAAGGACACATCGTGGGATCTCCAAAGTAGGAGGAATGGTGAGGTTTAAGAGAAAAGCCTCTTTTATGATGTGCGGGATGAAGATCCGTGTAAGAATTGAGGAATATTAGGATTACCTCATCATTCTACATAAAATCCATGGTGTCAGGCTCATTCTAAGCCTTAACTTATGCCAAAATTATGTTAGTTGGCACTCTTTAAACTAAGGGTTTGGATTGAACTGAGACCATAAAATCTGTTTCCTTCAAATCCTTTCTCGGACAAAACCGTGAGGAAGACGTTGTCATGGAATCAACCAATTTATTCTACTTTTTAGGTATGGCTTTAATAGAAATGAAGTCAAAAATCTTACAAAGTTCTAATATGATGGATCTTTAGAGTTGTAGGTGCTCATCTTTGGTCTCATAAACTTTAGACACTTGGTTAGCAACAAGTTGGGAGTCACCCATAACTCTTACATTGTTAACACTCATCCTCTTGGCTACGATGAGACCAAGAAGAAGAGCCTTGTACTCTGTGGCATTATTTGTACATTCAAAATTTAACCTAAAGGAAAAAGGCATGATCCTCCCCTCTGGAGAAGTAAGGATCACCCCTTGCCCCTAGAGTCATAGTAGAACTTCACACCGTCATAGTTGAGAGTCCAACAATCATTAGAGAAGATTAAAGTTTGATCATTTTTAGAATATTCTTCCATGACCTCTTAAACCTCAACAATACAGACCTCGTTCAAATATGGTATATGGGAGAGAACCAATCCCAAGATCATGTCTTATGCCCAAGGAATCAAACAACAGAATGATAGTCGGATCATTCTCTAAAAACTTAACGATATTTATTGTAGTTTTTGTTAAGACGGTTTGTTGACATTTTTCACACCCTATGTGAAAAAGGTCAACTCAAAACTATTAAGTTTCTCAGATTGATTGAGTTACGAGTTTATCTATGTTTAGGATAGCCATCTCAAAAAAATATATAGTTTTTAATTATTTAGTTTTGGACAGTTGGGAGTCATTTTAGATTAAAATTACAACTTGGGTACAGTTAAAGAATGCCATGCCTCATAGATGCAGCCATTCCATTTGAAACCCTCGTCAGAACTATGCAACAGCCGTAAATGACCATTGCAGGGCCCTGAGGAAGGCAGGAAGGGCAACATGTATCAGATATGATGTTCTGAAAGCTACGGACAGGTTGTAGCTTTGAAGGACATGGTGCGCAATAAATTTCAATTCATCCAATGAACATCAAAAGGTACATTTGATTTTAATTTATTTCATGATTAAGTGAATTATTTAAGTGTTTTGAGTGTACAAGTTCATTATTATCCATTCAAATGAAAGAAAGTACAACAAGGAAAGATATACATCTCATTACATGAAAATAGTTCATCTATTCATATGGAATAAAAGTATAGTGAACCCACACAAGCCATGGAAATAACTCTGAAATCAAGTACATGTAATGAAAGGACATATACATAAAGTTGTGAACAAAGAAAGGATGAAATCCATCATTTCTGGATTTTCATCAGTTTGGGTTGAGTTTGTCCTCGCTTCCCTCTCCACCATCTTCACCAGTTGTTGCATTGTACCTGAGAAGGGAAATAAAGGATCATCAAGGCTCCTGGATTTCATGCTTGTTGTATTCACACTTTGAGTAGGTGTGCTTTCAAATAATGAACTTGAAATCAGTACAAAATGAATAAAGAAGCATTTACACAATATACAATTGGGACCAATGACAAAGAAGGACCTAACAACATTGTTCATCTTCCTTTCTCATTCCAAGTAAGTAAAGACACAGTTATGCCGATGAAAATAAAATTTAAAAGCTTGAAGTTTAAAAGGTACAATCAATTGCAGTAGATAGGAACAAGTACAAAATATCATCATCTGAAAGTAGAAATGGAACTCAAATTTTTGCATCATTTATTAAGATCAAAAGTATGCATTTTCATTATAAACTGAAATGGACTATGTAAGGTTACAGTTTATGAAGTAAAACAACTTATGATGGAAAGAGCATTGCTTCAGTTTAATTTTTGCTCACAAAATTACTAGGGAATTATAGAGTTCACAACCAAAACCATAAGAATGGAAAATAATAAAATAAGACAAACTCCAGAGGAACTTTATATTCCAAATTTCAGGAATCCAAGCCATAATGCTTTGCAAAATCCTCAATTGTTTTGAAAGAAACATGATTGAAATATTTCAACTCAGAAACATTGATACAAATTCAAGAATATTAAAGACTTACATCTCGAAGTACAGTCTTAAAGTACAAAGATCATGATATAGTGTAGAGTATATAAAAATCAAAATACCCAGAAGCTCATAAGAAACGATATAGAAGAATCATGCAGATGAAGCTGAGTTCAAACCCATAAGTTTTTCTATGAAATTTTCAGTCAAAGACAAGAAAACACAGAAAACCATGAAAGATGCCCAGATCCAATGCAAATCTCCATGGCGACAGAGCAATATTACCAGCCGTAGAGGGATGAAACAAAAATAGAAACATATACTAATGGAGTTTCATTTTACAAACCCTCTACACTGAGTAATGCTTGAAATCAGGAGCATATGCATGCTCTGAAGTACAAATAAAGGGTCTGAGGTATTTACAAAGTTCCCGAGTGGAGTAACTATCATGCAGAAAATATACAACGAAAGGCAGATACAAAAAAGTGAAACAAAATTTTGAATTGTACATTAATGACACTTGATTACAGTGAAAATCAAACCCAATTATCACTTCATATCAGACAGTGACAGAACATTCAAAGGATATGGCTCTCAGTCGTGGCTGAACTCAGCTATAAGCATGGAAACAGAGCACCGACGAACTCTTAAAATGGATCAAACATAAGCTTCAAACTTGGTGAGTACAAGGTCAAATCGAATCGGGTAGTGCAAGGTATAAAAGAATGTGAAGTGAGTTTCAATGATACGACCATATCAAATGTTCCCATAAGCCAAAGCGATAAACCCGACCAGGAAAACTAATATGAAAAACACCTTGAAATGGCAACATGATGGATCAAAAATTAAACAAAGTTCCAAAGGCCATTAAAATCTTCAAAGTAGATTATAAAATCAAAAGAAAATGAACAAGTTGAAAACTAGAGATCTCAAAAATGTCTAGATCTGGAATTGAAGACAGAATATGCATGAACAGAGAAAACCCTTCATCAACGAAGCTTCATATTTATCATTTAGAATAGAAAGAATGATACCCATTTCTATTTAAGGTAAATACAGAAGATATGGTGTCATTTTTGAATTGAAAAATGAGAGATCTCAAAAAATGATAGACAAAGGATTACCCAGGAGAGCTCGAGTCCAAAACATGCTTACCTTGTCAAAAGTAAAACGTTCCAGTAAGTATCAAGACAACCCATCATCAAGTAGTGAAGCTTTGAGTTCTTATCAATGGTGGCCAAGAGATCACACAAAGGGCTTTAGACCAAAAGATCACAGAAAGCTCAAAGAATGGAAAATAAAATGCTCAGAACAATCTCCATGAACAACTATGGTCATGGAACAAAATAAAGCAAGGTTCGAGCATACTAAAAATCCTCCAGGCCGAACCCCAACAGAATGCAAACTTCATGCTAAAAATGTAGAGAACTCAAATTTGTAAAGAAGATCCCCAAATCTTCACGATGGCACCCATTCATTACTGAAATCTCTCAAAGTTCATAAAGATGAAAATATAGAAGGATTTTTCTTTACATAGGTAAAACTCTAAAAAACAAGCTTCAGAGTAGAAAATACAATGCGCATAACCCAGAAAGGTTAAAAATCACAAAAGAATTAGATATATGCTTGTAAAGTTCATTATAGAGACTGAAAAGGAACTGAATCGAGCTCAAAATCTTCAATAATGGCATTCGTGCAACAAAATTGCCAAGGCTTCACCAAGAGAGCAAGAGCGAAAAATGAAACGATCATAAGGGTTCAAGTTACTTTTAGCACACAAGCTCAAGAAGTGAGTTAACGAAACTTAACCATAGTCAAAGAGCCAACTACCAAGCTATAGATCCACGGTGGAGACGATCAAGGTACATTCAATCAACGATCAAGAAGCAGTCATAATCAATGTTAACTCAACCAAACTCAACCAACCCATGGTCAAAAGGTATGTACATGTCAAAGCCACAAAAACCCTAATTCCACTCAGGTTAGTCTCAAAAGAAGAGCCACCAACAAAGCTCGAGGGGTATGCCATCGTAAAGGAGGGGACAAAATTATCATTTAAATTATTATGTTTTCAACACCATAGTATACGAAATGATCTGAGTCAAACTCATAAATTTTTGCCATGTAAAACAAGCTAAATGATCATTTAATCATAATATATGTCAAATCAAGGAGGAGTCCATGTTAGGATAAGACTATACCAAAGTGCATGGTCAACATTACTTGACCCGTGATCTATCATTACCACCTTAGTCATGATGGAATATTATTCACATGTAAAAGTCAGAGAAGACAAGGAATATGTTTGACATGTAATCATGAAGGGGCTAATGATAAAATTGAAATATTTTACCTTGAAAATTGGCTAAATACCTCATACCCTTAAAGTGATCAACATCAAAGGTGGTTCTCATATGGGAGCTTAAAACAAAGGTATTATTTTGCTTGCAGAGGTTGAAATTTCACATGTGACCATAAGAGGACAAAATTATACATGGAGATGTCAACATCAGAGCCTAAGCTTGGAGGTGGTCCCCATCAAGTGGATGCATGGGTGATTATTTTTACAAGTATTGTAGATTAATGGAATTTATTTTGCTCACTCACAGGGAGATGATTTCTTGCATGCCTTCACAAAAGGACAGAACAAATAAGAAGACAAATTTTCATGCACCTAGAAGGAGACTTGCTCATCAAGCAAGGTTTATTATTAGCAAATTATTCACCCATGCTTTTCTTAAAAATAGAAAAGTCAACTTCAGTTTGATTGTATGTAATCAAAGGCTATTAATGCCTCTTTGTACTAGTTTGCTTTATTTTATTCCTTTATTTATTATTAAATAAAGGATAAAAATAGGATGCATGGGCGAGTACAACCTTAGTCTATTTTTAGGAAGGGTGGGTGAATCAATTTTGCTATATATATTGTGTGCCTTGGCAAAGCACAAAGAGGAATTTTTAGATACAGAGTGCTGAAGCAATTTTCTATCAGTTTTCCCTTTAATGTGAAGTATTTTTTGCCTTTCCAATTATTTGCAATCTTGTGTATGTTTTCCATTAATCTTGTGAATGTTGAATTCCCTGATTAATCATCTTACCATGTTGCAAATTTAGTAATCTCGTATGATATTAATGTGTATGTGTAACTTAGTAGTATTGTTGTGATTTTATCCCTCAATACATCAAAGTGTTTACCCTTAATTATCTTCAAAAATCATGTTGGCATGTGCATCATAATTTCATTCCATATCAATTGTGCATGTACTCAGTCAAAGACCTCATACAAGTTTGGTGTATCACCTTAGTTTTAATTCATTTTTATAGTCATATTTTACCCTTAAACACCAGAAATCAGTTTAGGATACATCAATAAGAACCGGCCTTAATACCGGAGACTCGCCTCAAAATAGGCATACCCACAGACCTAAGTTGTTTCCATTGTAACTACGAAAGAGAGAGATAAAATTTGCAAGCTTAGAACACCTGCAACCATCTCTTTAAAGGGTGCACTTTCGAGAGATAACACGATTTCTACTACACTTTAATTTCACTAGAATCAACCCCTTCGATTGCGTTAGGGTTTTCCAACTCAGTTGTAGGAACAAGTTGGGACTCAAGATTTGATTCTTGGGGCTTGTCTAACTGATTGGCTAGGATATCAAACTCGGTATGAATCCCAGGGTTCTTCTTTAGGTTGGTCAAATGGATTTCAAATGGCTTTGGTGTACCCTGGGCTACCAAAACCTTGCCCAGGTGTAAGAATCTGACCTCTTGGAACAACATGGAATGGATCGCCTTCATTATCTGAATCCATGGTTGACTGAGAATCATATTTTTTTATTAGATAAGGTAAAAAGACAAATTTTGAAGGGATTGGGAACCCTGTACAACCAAAAGATAAGCAACAAGGCTCAAAGGTGAAACATCAACGAACAAAGCCACACTACGATAAAGATGAGACAAAACAACCAACCAAAAAAGTAAAGAAGAAAAAACAAAAAGAAGAAAGGGCCCCAAGAGACAGGTAAGTCAAAAATCCTTGACCACCCGCAGGGAGAAAACCTAACTACCATGGTCCTTTACTCTTTGGGATATGAGATTCATCTTAAGGGGAGAACCTCCACCTTTACCTTTCTTTTTGTTGTTTACCACCTGCCATCCATCACCCCCATTAGGATCAACATTCTCATCAGGGTGAAAAGGTAGCCAAATTTCAAGCACTTCCTTGTTTATGGGACTCTGAATCTGTTTGGGACAAGGTGAATGGGGCATAAAGGATCCACTCTTTTCATCTAAATGATTAGTAGAGGAAGAGGGGACAACCTCCCCCACCTTCTCCTCATGTTTTTCCTTAATACCAACCAAATCATTTTCAGTATCACTATCCTCAAGTCCGTAGACAATAAGATTACCTAGATTAAAATCCTTCCACCAAGAAACCCTTCCTTTAATCTATTTTTTAACCATGTGACAATCAACAGCTAGATGTCCAAAAGAAAAGCATGTTCTGCATCTAAAAGGAAACCCTTCATAATCTAAATTTTGCATCCATATTGAATCCTTGACCTTGAACTCCATGGTAGCTGGAAATTCAATAGTCATGTTCATATCCACCAATATGTGTGCATATGTGGTGTGATCAAAATAATTAGTTTTGGGATCAATGGCTAAGAATTTTCCCAATGCATTACCCATAGCTCTTAAGCAATCCTCACTCCAAAAGTGCAGGGGCATGTATGGCAGCCTAATCAATACGGGTCTAGTGTTAAAAGTTTTAGTAGAGGGATTAAAATGAGGGTTCCAAGGCTTCATTAGGAGGAGATGCGATTGGAATTCCCAAATTTTACCAAATATTATCTCCTTATCAAATGAGCTATCAAACACTACTACAAAAATGCCATGAGAAGAGGGATAAATATTAACATTACCTTCAATGAGAGGGTGCCATTGTTCAGAGATCCAGCTGTGAAGAGAAGGGACTCAGGAAACCACTATTGAACCTACAAATCAAACCCCTCTTTTCAAAATACTCAATGGTCTCATAAACCTCATCTCGAAGGAAACCCTAGCCACAACCAAGATACTCCTAACCGCTTCTCCCCTATTTTCCCTACCGCACCCACCCTATTTGGAATGAGAATCATATTATAGTTAGTTTCTCGATCTATAATATAAAACTTAGTTAACACAATATTTGTTCCAAGGGTAACCAAGAGCACTATAGTCCCAATGGGCATTTCCTTGAGACTATCGTAGCCTCTCAACATATTTCATGTTGAAGAACAATTGGTTTCTCCATATACCAACTTCTGAAGAATCGAGAAAGGGACTATGTTGACAACAACCTTGTCATCTATCATTGCATGCTTAACATAGTTGTTATAGATCCAAACCTGGAGGTACAACGTAGGGACACCTCTTCATGCCAACTCAACGCCAATTGACTTCTTGCTAATGTAAAATATAAATTTTTCATCCCTCTCAGGTTTTATTGGAGGATATACATTGAAGTCTATATGATTAGCTTGGGCCTCAGAGGAGGGGTGGCGTGAATTAGATGGCCAAGGCCTAATGCTTATAATAAATTCACTCGATGGTAGGTAAATTATTCAACAAATCTAAAAATGAATTGTGAGAAAAGGTCTTTGTCAAATCCATGGTTAAATCATAGGCCCCTAGTGGTTTAGGGGTTATTGGTGCATCGTCTAACATTAAAGGGTAAACATGAAGAGTTTGTTAGGAATAATCACGAGTGGGTCATTGCATTAACCTCGGTTTTAGTCTCCAACCCAACCAAGCTTATCATCTTGGTCTGATTCCAACCATATAAAGAAGGAGGTACCAAAGGGTTTGACGAAGTAGATGCTTCATGATCATTGTTTCCAATAAGAACCCCTTTATTAGTTCCATGAGGGTTAAGCTTTCCATTCTTGGGGTGTGTCGAGAAGAGGGTCTCTATAAACCCCAAGGGTAGATTTTTGAGGGGAAACGGGCCCCATGTGAGTTTTTTTTTCTATGTTGGCGCAATAGGATTAGACAAAAACATCTTAATAAAGAGTTGTCTTTGGTCCTTTGGAAGTCATTGTATAATTTTTTACAATCACGACATGTACGAGCGTCATGTCATCTAACCCTATAGGAACTGTAATATAAATCAAGATCATAATCAAAGTGTCTTTGATTTTGGTTTTGTTGGAGCCCATAGTTTATAATTTTGTTGTTAAAGTTGAAGTTTGGGGGCCTCTGGTCTTGGTTCTGATATTGGTTCGGATATTCGCTCTGATATTGAATCGGACCTTGGACTGGACTTGCTGAGGTGGGGGAGAGGGATGAATAAATTCCACCACATTGACGAAAGAAGTGAAGTTGTTACTCCTTTGAATTTTGACATTCACATTAATTTTACTATTAATCATATTGTTGGTGTTAACAACATTCGACTTCTTGAATTGGTCAGTTACGTCATCCGTCGTAGCACCATGGTTCTTATTGAGGACTTTGGGTCCTCATTATTATTTTCTAAACCATTCGGGTAGTTTGAATTACCCTAGGAGGGGTTTACCAATATCTTATTTGAGTCATACATCTTCCGGCCACTATCAATCACCACTTTTTCAATGCGGAGAACACCCTTAAATACCTCATTGTAGCTTCTAAGAGGAAACTTTTGAACCTCCTCCTTAGTTTCTCAATTGATAAAATTAAGGAACAAGTCATAAATCTCTGTTTGGTACATGTTTAGAGTGTTAGCTGAGGAGTAGAGGACTTATCGCCGACTCTGAATGAAATGTGTGGCAGATTCATTGTGCTCTTGCTTGATATGAAGGAATTCTTTGATTCTTGTTCGTAAGAGTTTGTTCATGTCAAAATCCTTTTAAATTGAAAAATAGTTGCTTGAACAAATGAATCGAGGATTCTGATATCTTGTAGTATCAGTCGAAAGAAATCCTCTCCAGGGTCTTAGGGAAAATCTTAGCGATAACTATGTCCCATGGGAGTAGCTCTCTAATGAAAGTGTCATATTCTTTGATATACGCATTTTATCCCCCTCCCCTTTGAACTTTGGCAAGTGTTCATGGAAGCATTACACTTCATATGGAAAATTCAAGGGGCTCTTTGAGATATTTAGTGTATGTACCGAACGCATAAGACTCTACCATGGATGACCCTTGATGGGGAGGTGGGGAAGGAATAAGAGGTTGATATGGCACACTATAAGCATTTATAGGGGCGTAAGGCATCCCCTGAGGTTGAGCATACGAGTCATAAAAAGAAATTATGTCCCCTCAATGATTTGGAATATATGTGGAGGTATAAGTGATTTGGAATATATGTGGAATGGTTCCATTTAGGAATGACATTTGAGAATGCACTTCAAGTTGGCACATGTGGGGGATACGCGTATGAAGTGTGAAGAGGGCATACCTAACATGCTTGAACCAGTGAGAAGGTCATCGGGGTTAGGGGCACCCATGTAAACCGAGAGGGGGTAAAGGTGCAACAGGAAAGTAACTAGAGTTCTCCACATGGTGGGGGATCTTACCTCACCCTACAAAAGGTGTAGTATGAGAAGGTTGGGCAAGCTCTAGTTCCCTAACTCTATCCACCAATGTTGAAATTACATCACCCATAGATGGTGTTGAATTTGGCTTAGGTGCGTTCGAGTCTGGCTGGGAAGAAAACACACATGATGTCTTATTATGGATTGATTATTAGGAGGACACCCCTCTTTGGATGTGTTTCCTGTTGCAGGAGGATGGGTAGTGGAGTTTTTCTGGAGAAGAACATCAGTGTATCCTTGCATCCATTCCAAGGATTGGTCCATTGCGTTAAGATGTTGATTGCTTCGGGAGAAGTGTGCTAGGAGTTCCTTGCCTAACAATAGGTAAGATGTGAACAAATTAGATTGCATGCTAATTTGTAGTCTTGACAAGACTTGAGGATTGAACCCTTTCTCTCCTGTGAATGTCATATTGTTTGAACTAGAGAACTCAGGTTATGGGTTGTAAATAGGTTGATCAATCTCCTCAATCCTAATTGATGAACCATTGTTGGAACCTTGAGGAGGAGGAGTGTGAGGGGAAGGTAAATTAGATGAGTAGTTATCAGCCCACCTAGATAGTGAGGGTGACTGTTGCATACCCATGTGGTAATAATACGCTTCAAGACCCAAAATGGGCCCATCGTATTCCTGACTCAACATATTTGGGGGTATATAAATACCCACATAATAATAGGAGAGGATAAGGATGGATGAAAGAAGGTAGAAATAATGGAAATGAAAAGGAACTAGTCCTTCACGTCGGGTTCACTAATTTTATACGTCTTAAAATCAACACATGATTTTAAGTGCATGCGACCTCCCGAGGTCATGTTGGGACAACCGAAATGGAATGGATAAATGGTTATGTGAAAATTATATAAAAAATAGGTGAAATATATGAGAATGGGTAGAAATGGATAACAAGTGATCAATGCAATCTAATGTCCTCAACGAGCACTATGGGGATCTGCTCGTCTAAAGCAATGAATGCTTACCTCACTTGGGTGGGTGAAATGGAGCAATCGAGGAGAATGGAAAAATGAAGAAGTCTGTTGATATATGTGTCACCAAACGCTCTCTCGAATTGGATGCAAAATACAAGGAAATTACCCTGTGTTTGCCTCATAGAAGTCTCCAAACAAGGTCATGGAGGTGTGGGAGGAAATGTGTAAATAAGACGAATGGGTAAAATGTGGGGTCTAATCTCGACCTTATTGAATTTTCTAGAACTCGTAAGCGTTGTCTACTTTGACATTCAAGGCTGTCAACTGTGAGATAATGGCGGGTGGAAGTGGTGTGGTCTGGAAAACCAAGATTTTAAGACCCATTTCAATGTTTGTAAATAGATCAACTATGTTTGGTTGCGGGACTCGGGGGTCGTATACATAATCTCTTGGTTGTTGAGGACCTTGAATGGTCATGTGGGATGTGTAAATTACTAAAGCAAAGAAACAAACAATCTCACAAAGAAACCGTAAGAGGGCAAGGTTAATCCTAAGCCAACTAGGGATACGTGGGGAGATATGTTAGTTCCTTTCTAATTAACTCTATGTTCCTAATTTAACAAATAGAAACAAACATATTTAAATCAATTAATTCAATTACTTTCCTTGAATTTAATTAAATCTACGTGTTACTAGAAACAAATTACCAAATGAAAGTTATCTAATTAAACAAAGGAAATAAACCAATCTATTTATTTTTGGTGTTTTTGATGATTTTGAATAAAATGAAATAAAATAAATAAAGAACTAATTAATCTAATGTTTTGTATTTTTAATGCTTACTAGAAAACAAAAATACACACAAACAAATTAAATTGCTTCTACACTAAAACTAACATAACTAAACAAGTAAACAACCAGATGTGGCTATTTCCCTGTGTAGAATGGATCTAATCTATTCTAATTAAAACATGAATTTTCCAATTTGTAATTTTGGATCTATAATTTCCTCTATTATTTCCTTAGAGTCATGGGAAGAAAGGAAAGCTCCTTGCGCAGCTTTTCATTCCCGAAACTTCCCGGAAGAAGAAAAAACAGATCTATGCAAGCTTACAAAAATGAAGGGGAATTACAATAACACTAAGTAGATGCAAACCCACAAGGATGGGTAGGGAAACATCTTTCAGTTTAATCTTTGTGTGAATAAAGGAAAGCTATAATAATTGTTTTTCTTTGAATTGATGTACTCTATAATATAATGTGGAATAATATCTACTCAAACAAAGACATTTTTAAGAATCCAAATATATCCCCAACCTGAAAGTGTAGAGCTGTGACAGTTCCATTGTTGGTTTTGATTCATTTCCCCCTCAGATTATTTCTAATTTGGTGTTCAAACGAGCCCAAGGAACTTTGTTGGCTTGTGTAAAAGAAATGATGAAGAAACATTGGAGCTAGAATGGCTTGTAAGCAATCTGGTGGCAACGTAGGTGAGAGAATAACAAGGAAAGAGGATTGAGATTACTTATGTATTTCTCAACATGATTATGGGAAGCATAATAGTGCAATTAAAAACAATAATCTCTAACCAATACTCTAGATAGAATCTTGGATCTTATAGGAAAATGACAGAGAAATGGTCTAATCCATTTGGCAACCAAGAAATGCCACCTCTCTCAAAGAAGGGGCAGTTAACTCACAATTAACTGAAAGAAGGGAAGGAGAATTTGGCACACATCAAATGAGATTAAGGACATCTAAATTGGTTAAGAAACATGAGCTAAAATCAAGTTTGAAGAATTTGGCATGCATTAAAAACACGCTAAAAGAGTCTCGGTTAAATGCGCAAGGGACCACTAGTCTATGTAGACATGCGGTTACGCAACCACAACTGAGGGTAGATCGGCGAGTTACGTAACCGTCAGGGTGGTTTGTGACTTAAAGTAAAAAGCCAAGGAAAAGGATAGAAAAATGATAAAGGAAAGTGGGAAAAACATGGAAATGGATAAGGAAAGCATTCTAAGCTACAAATATATACTACAAATGGGAAATTGGACTCAAACACCATTGGAAAAGATATTAATCATCATTGGGGATTTTAAACCATTTCAACAATGTAGTATGTGCAAAATTAAGTGTGTACATTTCCCACACATCTAGGTGGGTTTTTAGATGATATCGGGTGTGTCATTCCTTTGCCAAACCATCCTTGTCCTTTTGGGCTACATCGGTCTCTTGATGTCTCTTAAGCGCCATGAGAATAAAAAGTTGTCAAACTTTGATGAGTGATAATTAACAAACCGTAACATTTGGGAATTTCTTGTCTGAACCTTCAGATGTGCATCTGGTCCACCCAAATAATATTATCTTAGTTTTTCCCATATCTCACCCATTTTTACAAGGTGGTAGTGAATGAAACATGACAAAAACCTTTAATTAACATCAATGTCAGGGCATCTAGGGTGATATTTTACAATGGGCACCTCGTGGCACCAAAACAATTATTCCCACATGTCCAGGTGGGCTATTAAATTCTATCGGTGGTGTCCTTCCACTTCCAAAACGTCACAATTCTTCCTAGCAACACTGGTCTTTCGATGTCTCTTATGCGCCCTAAGAGCAAAAAGTTGTCAGACTTTGACTGGTGATAAATAGAAAACCGTGGTGCTTGAGAATGGCTCGTCTGAACCTATAGATGCGCATCTAGTTTGCCTTCAAAAGCCTAGCTCATTTTTCTCCCATATCTCACATGTTTGTTAAGTGTGGTAGAGAATGAAATGTGACAAGAAGCTTCAATTAACATTAGTGTTATAGATAGAAAATTGTGTTAAAAAATTAATACAAGATAAACACCTCATGGAAAAAAATGATGCATCCCACACGTCTAGGTGGGATTTTAGATGCTATCGATGGTGTTTTTCCTCTACCAAACCATCCTGGTCCTTCTGAGATATGCCGTTTTTTTATGTCTTTAAGCACCCTTAGATATAAAAGTTGTCAAACTTTGATGGGTGAAAATTAGCAAACCGTGGAACTTGGGAATGTCTCGTTTGAACCTATAGATACAGATCTAATTTTCCTACAAAATCCTATAGTAGTTTCTCTCATATCTTGTTCATTTGTTCATGATGGTAGTGAATGAAACATGGTAGAAACTTTCAATTAACATCAATGTTAGGGCATCCATGGTGATATTTTGCAATGGTTACCTTGGCACCAAATCGATGCTTCCCACACATCTAAGTGGGATTTTAGATGCTATTGGTGGTGTCGCTCCACTACCAAACCGTCTCAATCCTTTTGGGCTACGCCGTTCCATCGATGTCTCTTAAGCAACATGAGAATAAAAAATTGTGAAACTTAGAAATTTCTCATCTCAACCTATGGATGTGGATCTTGTCTTCCTACAAAATCCTATACCAGTTTCATCCATATCTCACCCGTTTGTGCATGGTGGTAGTGAATGAAATGTGGAAAAAAATTTCAATAAACGCCAGTGCTAGGGCATCCATGATGATATTTTCAATGGGTACCTCTTGTCACCAAAATTTTAGTTCCCACATGTCTAGGTGGGCTGTTATGTGCTATCGTGGTGTTGTTCCACTACTAAACCATCCGGTCCTTCTAGGCTACACATGTCCATTGATGTCTCTTAAATGCCATGATAACCAAAAGTTGTCAACATTTGACGAATGATAACTAGAAAACAATGACACTTGGGAATGTGTCATGTGAACCTATGGCTACACATCTAATCCACCTACAAAGGCATATCTCATTTTATCTCGTATCTCACTGGTTTGTTCACGATGACAACAAATGTAATGTTGTAAAAACTTCATTTACCATCAGTGTTAGACATAAAAAATTATTTTAAAAAATTAATACAATATAGGAACCTTATGGTACTGAACCGATGGTTCACACATGTACAAGTTGGTTGTTATACATCATTGGTGGTGTTATTTCGCTATCAAACCGTTTTGGTCCATTCAGGATACATCATTCTGTCGATGTCTCTTAAACGCCCTAAGAGAAAAAAGTTTTCAAACTTTGATGAGTGATAACTAAAAACTGTAGTGCTTGGAAATATCTCGTCTAATCCTACGAATGCACATCTGGTCCCCTACAAAACCCTAACTTAGTTTCTCCCATATTTCACCTATTTTTCCATGGTGACAATGAGAAATGTGGAAATAATATTTAATTAACATCAGTGTTAGAGATAAAAGATTGTTTTAAAAAAATACAATATAGCCACCTTGTAGCACCAGAATGATGGTTGTCACACATCCTATTGAGCTGTTAGACACTTTCGATGGTATCTTTTTGCTGCAAAAAAGTATTGTTCCTTCAGGGATACGTCTGTTCGTCGATGTTTCTTAAGTGCCATGAGAGGAAAAACTTGTGAAACTTTGACGAGTGATAACTAGAAAATCGTGGTGCTTGGGAATGTCTCATCTAAACTTGTGGATGTGCATTTGGTTTGCCTACAAAATTCTATATTTGTTTCTCCCATATCTCTCATATTTGTTCATGGTGGCAACAAATAATGTGTGGCAAAAACCTTCAATTAACACTAGTGCCAAGGCATTCTCTCTCTCTCTCTCTCTCTCTCTCTCTCTCTCTCTCTCTCTCTCTCTCTCTCTCTCTCCTTCAATATAGGCGGTGATATTAGAATATGTAAGAGGTAAAAAATGCTAAAAAAGATATTTCGTATGATATAAGTGGTGAAATGAGAATGTGTTCTTGTTAAAAAGAACATGAAAAAAACTATCTCTCTTTCTCTATTTCTCTCATTCTCTCTCGCTCTACGAAAAAAAATATTTAATGCGATTGTAGCCAGAAACAACAATTTTAAATATTTGTTAAACCTAATAATACTAATATTTTATTTGTAAGCATCGAATTTTGCACAAGAAAATATGACTTAGGAAAGTGCAACATTGCTGGCAAAACATACTTATCAACGTGGACTTTCCAATAGAAAAAATAGTGAGCTCGACGTTGGAGTGGGAGAGACTTCGTCCTTACATTTTAACATGTATCTTAAGTATATGTATAAAAATATGGTTATGTTTTATTTACAACAATTGATCAATTAAATAGATTTGTTTGATTGGTATGTTACATTTTTTATGGCATATCATTTAAATTTCCAAAAACAACCAAAAGTAGGGAATCGACCAGTCCAAGTGGTAGAATTGAAATCAATCTAAACGTAAATAATAAGAAATGCATAAGCAACAAATATCCCACGCAAAACAACATTTGACACATCTGAACCATTCTTTTTTGAACGTTGTTGACATATCCGCAGGAAAAACTTTTAACTTTAATGATTTTTCATAATAGATAGATTATGGATCAAATTATGTATGATTCTCATTTATGTAAAAATTTTCATTAATTTCACAAATTTGTAATGTGTAATGTTTGTGTAATATTTAATTTATTAACTTTCTTAGTTATTATAAATTTAATATGTATTTTTACGTTGAAGGCATATATATATTTGAAGCGAGACTTCTCAAACTGACAATCAACGCACTGGAGCATGCTTCCATGCATGTGTTGAAAGTTATAGGGTGTTGAGTGGGTATTGCCCTATCAATTTGGATTGCGTTATTGTATGTCAGTAACCATACAAAGAATTTCTTTGCAATTTCATTGGCCTCCATGACAAGCGTATTTAGAGTTTTCAATGAGTCGTTAACGACTGGAGACACACAACAATGTATGTGTCGTGCCTAAAAATATTCCCCAATTTCAATCTCTAGTTTGTGACTCAACCACACCATTTAACTTGGGCTCCATTTGTGGCAATCTGATTTCTTTTTCTCTAATTCGACGAACAACACTTTGGCCCTATTCCCTTAGGCTGCAAGGATCCCAGCTCAGTTCTAGCAAGGCATCGATAATTATCACACAATATTTTTCTTGAATCCACCAAAATGAGCCACCGTAGTACTCTTAAGGGTAGTTGATCACGGATCTCAATAAAAATGGTGCATAGGGTTACGATTTGTATTATTTTGGTCGATTTTGTGTTGCTTAGGCATGTCATTATAGAGGGGACCGATGTTCATTGGTTTTCATTGCATGACACGATTTTACACAAACTCGGTTTGAATTCTATCCTCGACCAATATCCATGCATTCAATACATTCCAATTATTGAAATTTGTTGTCTCATCGATAGATTATAATCTTCAAACTAATTAAATGAATTATAATCTTCAAAACAATCAACCAAATTATATTCTTCAAGTTGAAGCACTCCATTTTTATAACCTTTCATGAGCTAGAGGATCGAAGGATGACCCAAATGACAAAAAGAAAAAGAAAAAGATCAGGTGATGTGGGACTTGCAAGTATTTAGTTACAACGTATTTACTTTTTGATTTCCATTCATGTCTTCGCCTTTTCTAAAACACTCAATGTTGTCCAAAAAAAATATGTAATCTATATTTCACTTGTTACCAAAATATTGTGTAACATTATTAAATAAAATGTAATATTAATAATAATGAGTTTATATAACTCATATTAATAATATAGTTGTAATAGTTTTATTATTGGTGAGTTGTGAGAACAACTCACGTAACTATTTTAGTGTGAGAGATATCTTAGGGATAATTTTGAGAGATTGTAGGGATTAGAGAGAGATATGTGGGTTGTTAAGGATTGATGTTGACTCCTTGTATTAAGGAGAACATCCTCCTATATAATGTAAACTCCTTCTATGTAAAGACATCCGAATGAATTCAGTTTCTAAATTATAATATTCGGTGTTTTTATATAATTGTGTAGTATTTAACATCACTCATATGACTAATCACTAGAAGGGCTCTATTGTCGATACATATAGCTAGAAACATGTGCTACAACGTTCTACTAGAATGAGGCATTGCGACCATATCACAACGTTGGAAACTTTTGGATTTTCTGTTTATTTATTTTGGCCCATTTAATCATATATTGTATCATGTCAATAGTTTAATCGAGTTCAAAACTATAAAGCGAAGTACATATAATAGAATTTCGTCGGGTTAGAATTATCTGTCGTGTGCAATAGGTATGGGGCTTGCATGTATTTAATTTCCATCATTTCATTTCCAACTTTCCATTCATGTCTTTTTCTTATCTACCAAATTAAACATCATCTAGTTGACGACCTCAAAGCCATAATACAATAAATTAAAAAATACAAAGTATGTTCCATACATAATTTCTCTCTTGTGACCATTTGTTCGGTACGTTCAATTGTTGATGATTCTTTTTGCATTCCCTACTTCCTTGCAATTGCTTCAAATTAAAACTTAAAAGGGGGCTTGCCAAGTTCTACAAGAAGTTATAATTTTAAACTATTTTTCGCTTGGACACTAATTCTAGACCTCTA
The DNA here is from genome assembly GCA_018340775.1 of Taxus wallichiana var. yunnanensis. NCBI lineage: Eukaryota > Viridiplantae > Streptophyta > Pinopsida > Cupressales > Taxaceae > Taxus > Taxus wallichiana. Next base: position 1,025,394,043 of record CM031242.1, read on the forward strand.
CTTACATTATGATATATCTCACGAAATAGTGCCGTGACTTCTTAAAGAACAAGAATTTTCTCCTTCATTTCCTAGCCATTATTGTCATGTGATTATTTAGGATCTATTTTCACACTTGTCCCGAACCCACTTTCTTTTCCCTTGCGCTTCTCCACCATCATACCCCTCCATTTAATCCCTCTTACTCTCCCCCCAATTTGACTTCTCCAATATATTCCCTTCCACATTTGTGTACATTTCAATTTTTACATACTCATTGCTAATTGAATATACATGTCATTTTAACGTTTGAAATTATGTTTTTACTTGTCAAAGTCATATTTCACATATTAATGTATTTTAACATTTAAAATGACTAAAACATCTAAACACCTTTGCAAAATAGGAAACATGGGATGGGAGTGCAGGGCAAGCAGTTGGCATGGGCAGAATGAAAAAAGCATGAAGCCGTTGGCGGTAAAATTTCACAAGCATGCACCGATTTATGTTTATAAAGTGCAAATTAAGTTTCTGAAATCGTGTAGTCTTTTGTTATAGCAGCATGAAGATTTTTAAATAATGGGTTGTTTCCTACTTTCGTTGTAGAAGATTGTGGTACTCCACTAAAAAAATCTAGAAGATGCACTGTTCTAATGATATTTTCCATTCAAGGATGCCATGTATCACAGACTTGGCATGAATTTTGTTATTCATTTGAAGAAGTGTTAGTTTACAAATAGTAGTGACAGAAATATTATTTTCAGGTACTCTTTCTGCCATGAAAGAGAGTGAACACTACATTGAAACTTTCTAAGCTTATCAAAGGCCCACGAGGAGTTGTGTACTCCATTGAAGAAGCCAGAATTTCAAAGCGGTTCTAATGTATCTCCTTGTTCAGGTATGCCTGATTTTGCAAGAACAAATCAATGAAATATGTTCTTTCTCAAACACTTTGTCTGTTCTTCCGCAAACTGATTTTCCTTCTATCATATTCGTGCAAACTGAACTTCCTGAATTGATGATGCCTGAGCCCTAAAATATCTGAAATTTACAAGCCACACTAATGTATTCCCTTCTTTAACAGAGTACTGCAAAATCTCTTTGTTTACATATTTTTTTGGAGAGAATACAAGCATTCCTCCTATTCAGGTATTGCCAAGACCTTACAAAAGCTGTAAAGTGCCTCTTTTCTCTAACACCTTAATTATAGAGAAATTTTGTACTCCAAGAAACCCGAGCTTAAAGAACAGTACGACTCTTCTGCATAAAGAGGGTTCGAAGTTCCATACTAAAGAGAATTACAAACTTGGACGGACTTCGTGAAATATGTTTGAGGTCATTAAGGGTCATAATATCATTCGGTGCTGTAGTAGTCAAATACTTTGTTTCATATTGTTTTTCTTTGGTTGAATTATAATATATAATATTAAAATATACTAGTATATAAGATATCACATATGATCAAATAATAAAATAGATCATAGTTGATATTTTATAATAATATAGATTATAGTCGATATTATTTAAATATATTCTAGTGTTATGGATATGTGTGCCCCTCTCGCTATTATATATAATGTAATGTTATTAATACCTAGTAAATGCATGAAATAGTATATATAGTACATTATTAAAATGTGATCTTATATGTGTGTGTGTACGCTATTACATACAATAAAATTATATTATATTTAATTTATTATTAAATAAAATATAATTAAATTGGGTAGTGGTGTTAGAAATTATAATGTTAATATATCAAATATTAAAAAGATATTAACTATAATATAACATAAGATTATAATTAAATACTATATATAGATATATTAATATTAGTAATAAAGTAATTTATTTTATATATTCCAATTATATATATATATATATATATAATGTATAAATATAATAAAATAATATGTATTATATTAAACTATTATATGTATATTAATAAAATATGTTTATTCGTATATTAAGATGTATATTAATAATAACTTAATATTAATAGTTTAAAATGTAATTATCAATTATATTATAAAATGTTAAATATTATTATATACATAGTAATATAATATATTTTAATTCATTAAATATTGTATAATATTAATTATTGTTAATATAATAATTTATTTTAAATATTCCAATAATATTATATATACATAAAAATATTAATAATATATTATTAATAAACTACATTAATATTAGTAAGTGTATTAATATTAATGTGGAGGTAGAGATCTAGAGGGTGCAGTGGGAGAGGTGGATGTAAGATTGGGTGTGTAGTATGCAATGGGTGTGGAAGAAGAGGGAGCGGTGTGGTGGGAGAAGGGGGGATTAAAAGGAGAGGAGGGAGATATATGAGTTAGAGGAGGTGGGAATTGGGAGGGGTATGGAAGGAGAATTGGGAGGGGTATGGGGAGGGAGAAAGGGGTTTAGAGTTAGAGGGAGATATGTTGAGGGAGAATTAGTAACAAGAAATCCCCCAAATTTTTATTGTTTTTTTCTGGTTTAAAGAGGTGGGGTGTGGGAGTGATGGGTTTGGATGGAGGGGAGAGGTGTGGAAGGAGGGAGTGTGGAGAGGGGAGATGAGGGAGAGATATAGAGGGTGAAGTGGGTGGGAGAGGTGGATGGAGGAATGGAGTGTGTAGGTGTAGTCACGCAAGAGGGTGTGGAAGAAGATTTGGATGGAGAAATAGTGATTTGACGGAGAAGAGGGAGGAGTGGAGGTATGGAGGATAATTAGGAGGGGTGTGGAGTAAGGGGGTTTGGATGGGAGGGAGAGAGGTGTGGAAGGAGGGGTGTGGATGGGAGAGAAGGTGGGTTTAGAGTTGGAAGAGGAGATATATGGAGGGAGAAGTGGGAGGGGTGTGGAGGGGAGTTGTGGAAGGAGGGAGTGTGGAGAGAGGTGGATGTAGGAATGGGTGTGTAGTGTGAATGGAGTGATTTGGAAAAAGAGTGGATGGAGGAGGGTGTGGAGGGGAGAGTTGTGGAGGAGAGGAGGGTGTGGAGGGAGAGGTGGATGTAGGAATGGGTGTGGAAGAGTGATTTGGATGGAGGGGGTGGAAGAAGAGAGATTTGGATGGAGGAGGGGTGTGGAGGGAGAAGGGGGTTAAAGTTAGAGGGAGATATATGGAGGGAGAATTGGGAAGGGTGTGGAGGAGGGTTTGGATGGAGGGGGTGGGAGGGAAAAGAGGGAGGGATATAGAGGGTGAGGAGAGGTGGATAGAGGAATGGGTGTGTAGGGTGCAAGGGTGTGGAAGAAGAGTGATTTGGACGGATAATTGGAGGAGGGGTGTGGAGGTGAGTGGGAGAGGTGTGGGAGGAGGGGTGTGGAGGGAGACGGTGAAGGGGTTTAGAGTTAGAGGGAGATATATGGAGGGAGAATTGGGGGGCGTGGAAGGGAGAGAGAGAGAGAGAGGGTGCAGTGGGAGAGGTTGATGTAAAATGGGTGTAGGGTGAAGATGGGTGTGGAAGAAGAGTGATTTGGATGGAGAAGAGGGGTTTAGAGGGAGATATATGGAGGGAGAATTGGGAGAGGGTGTGGAGAGAGAAGGGGGTTTAGAAGAAGAGTGATTTGGATGGAAAAAAGGGAGGGGAGTGGAGGAGAAGTGGGAGGGGTGTGGAGGAGGAAGGGGTGTGAAGGGAGAAGGGGGTTTAGAGGGAGGAGGGAGATATATGGAGGGGAGAATTGGGGGGAGTGGCGTGGAAGGGGTTTGGATGAGAGGGAATGGAGGGAGAGGGAGAGATATAGGAGGGTGAGAGGTGGATGTAGGAATGAGGTGTGGAAGTAAGAGTGATTTGGAAGGAGTGATTAGGATGGAGAAAAGGGAGGAGTGGAGGGAGAAGTGGTGTGGAGGGAGGAAGGGGGTGTGGATGGAGAATGCGGGTTTAGAGGGAGAGATATGGAGGATATGTTGGGAGGGGTGTGGAGGGGGGTGTGGAGGCAAAAGCGGGTTTAGAGTTGGAGTGAGAATTATGTGGAGGGTTGGAAGGAGTGAGGGGTTTGGATGGGAGGGAGGGGGTGTGGAGGTGGGAGAAGAGGGAGAGAGAGGATAGGGGGTGCGGTGGGAGAGGTGGATGGAGGAATGGGGTGTGTAGAGTGCAAGGGGTGTGGAAGATGAAGAGTTGTTTCGACGGAGAAGAGGGAGGGGAGTGTGGAGGGAGTAATTTGATGGAGGAGGGGTGTGGAGTAAGGGGGTTTAGATGGAGGGGAGGTGTGGAAGGGGGGGGTGGAGTGAGAAGGGGTTTAGAGTTGGAGGGGGATATGAGGGAGAATTGGCGAGGGGGTTTGTGAGGGAGGTTTGGAAGGAGGGAGAGTGGAGGAAGAGATATAGAGGGTGCGGTGGGTGAGGTGGATATAGGAATGGGTGTATAGTGTGTAATGGGTGTGGAAGAAGAGTGATTTGGATGGAGAAAAGGGAGGGGAGTGGATTGAGGAGAAGTGGTAGGGGTGTGGAGGGAGGAAGGGGTGGAGGAGAAGGGGTTTAGAGGGAGAAGGGGATATGTAGGGAGAATTGGGGGGTGTGAGAGAGGGAGGTTTGGAAGGAGGGAGATGTGGAGGGAGAGATATAGGAGGGTGCAGTGGGTGAGGTGGATGGAGGAATGGGGTGTGTAGAGTGCAAGGGGTGTGGAAGATGAAGAGTGATTTGGATGGAGAAGAGGGAGGAGTGGAGGGATAATTTGGAGGGGAAGGGGGTGTGAATGTAGAATGGGTTTAGAGGGGAGATGGAGAGGGAGAGGTGTGGAAGGAGGGGGTGGAGTGAGAAGGGGGTTTAGAGTTGGAGGGGATATGTAGGGAGAATTGGAGGGTTTTAGAGTGAGGAGGTTTGGAAGGAGGGAGAGTGGAGGGGAAGGGAGATATATAGAGGGTGCAGTGGGTGAGGTGGATGTAGGAATGGGTGTGTAGTGTGTGCGAAAGGGTGTGGAAGAAGAAGAGTAGTTTGGACGGAGAAAAGGGAGGGGAGTGGAGGGAGAATTGGTAGGGGTGTGGGAGGGAGGAAGGGAGGGGAGAGGTGTGGAAGAGGGGTTTAGAGTTGGAGGGGGATATGTAGGGAGAATGGGCAAGGGTAGAGGGGAGGTTTGGAAGGAGGGAGAGTGGAGGAAGAGATATAGAGGGGTGCAAGTGGGTGAGGTGGATGTAGGAATGGGTGGTGTGCAATGGTGTGGAAGAGTGATTTGGACGGAGAAGAGGGAGGGGATTGGAGGAAGAAGCGGGGAGGGTGTGGAGGGAGGAAGGGGTGTGAAGGGAGAAGGGAGGTTTAGAGGGAGAGGAGGGAGATATATGGAGGGAGAATTGGGAGGAGTGTGGAGTGAAGGGTTTGGATGGAGGGGAGAGGTGTGGAAGGTGGTAGTGTGGAGGGAGAAGAGGGAGAGATATAGAGGGTGCGGTGGGAGAGGTGGATGGAGGAATGGTGTGTGTGGGTGAAAGGGGTGTGAAAGAAGAGTGATTTTGATGGAGAAGAATGACGGGAGTGGAGGAATAATCATGAGGGGTGTTGGGTGAGGGGTTTGGATGGAGGGAGATGTGTGGAAGGAGGGGTTTGGAGGGAGGATGGTTTAGAGTTAGATGGAGATATATGGAGGAGAATTTGTAGTAGTGTGGAGGGAGTGATATAGAGGATGCGGTGGGAGAGGTGGATGTAGGAATGGGTGTGGAAGAAGAGTGATTTTGATTGAGAAGAGGGAGTGGAGGGGAGTGGAGGGAGAAGTGGGAGAGGTGTGGAGGGAGAAGAGGGGTTTAGAGTTAGGGGAGAATTATGGAGGGAGAATTAGGAGGTTGTGGGTGAGGGTTTTGATGGAGGGAGTGTGGAGGAGAAGAGGGAGAGATATAGAGGGTGCGAGTGGGATAGGTGGATGGAGGAATGGGGTGTGTAGGGTTCAAGTGGTGTGGAAGAAGAAGAGTGAGATCAACGGAGAAGCGGGAGGGAAGTGGAGGGATAATTGGTAGGGGTGTGTAGTGATGGGGGTTTGGATGGATGGGAGAGGTGTGGAAGGAGGGTGTGGAGGGAGAAGGGGGGTTTAGAGTTAGAGGGAGATATATGGAGGGAGAATTGGGAGGGGTGTGGAGGGAGAGGCGTGGAAGGAGGGAGTGTGGAGGGAGAGATATAGAGGGTGCAGTGGGAGAGGTGGATGTAGGAATGGGTGTGTAGGGTGCAATGGGTGTGGAAGAAGAGTGATTTGGACGAAGAAGAGGGAGGGGAGTGGAGGGAGAAGTGGGAGGGGTTTAGAGGAAGGAAGGGGTGTGAAGGAGAAGGTGGGTTTAGAGGGAGATGAGGGACATATATGGAGGTAGAATTTGGAGGGGTGTGGAGGGAGAAGGGGGTTTAGAGTTAGAGAGGGAGATATATGGAGGGAGAATTAGGAGGGGTATTTTTGTGAGGGGTTTGGATAGAGGGAGTGTCGAGGGAGAAGAGAGATATATAGGGTGCAGTGGTTAAGGTGGATGGAGGAATGGGGTGTGTAGGGTGCAAGGGTGTGGAAGAAGAAAAGTGATTTTGTCGGAGAAGAGGGAGGGGAAGTGGAGGGATAATTGGGAGTGGTATGGAGTGAGGAAGGTTTAGATTGATGGGAGAGGTGTGGAAGGAGGGGGTGTGGAGGGAGAAGTGGGTTTAGAGTTGTAGGGAGATATATGGAGGGAGAATTGGTAGGTTTGCGGATGTGAGGTGTGGAAGGAGGGAGTGTGGAGGTAGAGATATATTGGGTGCGGTGGGAGAGGTGGATGTAGGAATGCGTGTGTATGGTGCAATGGGTGTGGAATAAGTTTGATTTGGACGGAGAAGAGGGAGGGGAGGAGAAGTGGGAGGGATTAGGAGGGAGGAAGGGGTGTGAAGGGAGAAGGGGAGTTAGAGGGAGAGCGAGGAGATATATGGAGGGAGAATTGGGGGGGTGTGGAGGGAGAAGGGGGTTTAGAGTTTGAGGCGAGATAGATGTTGGGAGAATTAGGAGGGGTGTAGATTGAGGGGTTTGGATGGAGGGAGTGTTGAGGGAGAAGAGGGAGAGATATAAAGGGTGCGTAGTTGGAGAGGTGGATGGAGGAATTGGGTGTGTAGGGCCCGAGGGGTGTGGAAGAAGAAGAGTGATTTCTATGGAGAAAAGGGAGAGGTGTGGAGGGATAAGGGGGTTTAGAGTTAGAAGGAGATATGTGGAGGGAGAATTAGGAGGGTTTGGAGCGAGGGGGAGAGGTGTGGAAGGAGGGAGTGTGGATGGAGAAGAGGGAGAGATATAGAGGGTTCGGTGGTAGAGGTGGATGGAGGAATGGGGTGTGGACGAACAATAGTGATTTCGACGGAGAAGAGGTAGGGGAGTGGAGGGATAATTGGGAGGGGTGTGGAGTGTGGGGGTTTGGATGGAGGGGAGAGGTGTGGAAGGAGGGTTGCGGAGGTAGTAGAAGGGGGTTTAGTGTTAGTGGGAGATATATGGAGGGAGAATTGGGAGGGGTGTGGAGGAGAGGTGTTAAAGAAGGGAGTGTTGAGGGAAAATATATAGGGTGCAGTGGGAGAGGTGGATGTAGGAATGGGTGTGTAGGGTGCAATTGGTGTGGAAGAAGAGTGATTTGGATGGAGAAGAGGGAGGGTGGAGGGAGAAGTGGGAGGGGTGTGGAGGGAGGAAGGGGTGTGAAGGAAGAAGGGGATTTAGAGGTAGATCGGGGAGATATATGTAGGGAGAATTGGGAGAGGTGTGGAGGAGAAGGGTTTAGAGTTAGAGGGAGATATATGGATGGAGAATTAAGAGGAGTGTGGAGTGTGGGGTTTTGGATTGAGGAGTGTGGTGGAAGAAGAGGGAGAGATATAAAGGGTGCAGTGGGAGAGGTGGATGGAGGAATGGGGTGTAGGATTCGAGGGTGTGGAAGAAGAGTGATTTCGAGAAGAGAGAGAGGGAGGGGAGTGGATGTATAGTGAGGGGTTTGGATGGATGGGAGGTGTGGAAGGAGGGGGTGTGGAGGGACAATGGGGTTTAGAGTTAGTGGGAGATATATGGAGGGAGAATTGGGAGGGTGTGGTGTGAGGGGTTTGGATGAAGGGAGTGTGGAGGGAGGAGAGGAAGAGATATAGAGGGTGTAGTGGGAGAGGTGGATGTAGGAATGGGTGTGTAGGGGGCAAATGGGTGTGGAAGAAGAGTGATTTGGATGGAGAAGAGGAAGGGGAGTGGAAGGAGAAGTGGAAGGGGTATGGAGGGAGGAAAGGGTGTGAAGGGAGAAGGGGGTTTAAAGGGAGAGGATCAATATATATGGAGGAAGAATTAGGAGAGATGTGGAAGTAGAGGGGGTTTAGAGTTAGAGGAGATATATGGAGGGAGAACTAGGAGGGTTGTGGAGTGAGGGGTTTGGAGATGGAGTGTGGAGGGAACGATATAGAAGGTGCAATGGGAGAGGTGGATGGAGGAATGGGGTGTGTAGGGTGCACGGGTGTGGAAGAAGAATATTGATTTGACGGAGAAGAGAGGGAGTGGAGGGATAATTGGGTGGGGTGTGGAGTGATGGGGGTTTGGATGGAGGAGGGAGAGGTGTGGAAGGAGGGGTTGTGGATGGAGAAGGGGGTTTAGAGTTAAAGGGAGATATGGAGGGAGAATTGGGAGGGGTGTGGAGTGGAGAGGTGTGGAAGGAAGAATGTGGAGGAGAGATATAAAGTGTGCAGTGCTAGAGGTGGATGTAAAAATAGATGTGTAGGGTGTAATGGGTGTGGAAGAAGAGTGATTTGGATGGAGAAGAGGAGGAGGGAGGAGTGGAGGGAGGAAGGGGGTTAGAGGGAGAGAGGGAGATATATGGAGGGAGAATTAGGAGGGGTGTGGACGAAGAATCCGGGTTTAGAGTTGGAGGAGATATATGGAGGGAAAATTAGGAGGGGTGTGAAGGGAGAGAGAAAGAGATATAAGGGTGTAGTCCTACCAATTCTCCTTCCATATATCTCCTTCTAACTCTAAACCCCCTTCTCCCTCCACACCCCCTCCTTGCAAACCTCTCCCCTCCATCCAAACCCCCTAACTCCATGCCCCTCCAAATTATCCCTCCACTCCCTTCCCTCTTCTATGTTGAAATCACTCTTCTTCCACACCACTTTCACCTTACACACCCCATTCCTCCATCCACCTCTCCCACTGCACTCTCTTTATATCCTCTCTTCTCCCCTCCACACTCCCTCAATCAAACCCCTCACTCCTCCCACCCCTCCTAATTCTCCCTCACATATATCCCTCCTCTAAACCCCCTTCTCCCTCACAATTCCCCATATTCTCCCTCCTCTCCCTTGAAACCCCAATTCTCCTTCCCTTCCCTCCTCCACACCCCTCCCACTTCCCCTTCCCTCCCTCCCTCTTCGCCATCCAAATCACTCTTATTCCACATCCATTGCACCCTACACACCCATTACTACATCCACGTCTCCCATTACACCCTCTATATCTCTCCCTCCACTCTCCCTCCTTCCAAACCTCTCCCCTCCACACCCCTCCCAATTCTCCCTCCATATATCTCCCTCTAACGTTTTGCCCCCTTCTCCCTCCACACCCCCCACCTTCAACACCTCTCCCCTCCATGCGAACCCCCTCACTCCACACCCCTCCCAATTATCTCTTCACTCCCTCCCTCTTCTCCGTCGAAATCACTCTTCTTCTTCCACACCCCTTGCACCATACACACCCCATTCCTCTCCATCCACTCTCTCACTTTGCACCTCTATATCTCTCCCTCTTCTCCATACACACTCCCTCCATTCAAACCCCTCACTCCACAACACTCCTAATTCTCCCTCCATATATCTCCCTCTAACTCTAATCCCCCTTCTCCATCCACACCCTCTCCAATTCTCCCTCCATGTATCTCCCTCTCCATCTAACCTCCCTTCTCCCTTCACACCCCTTCCTCCTCCACACCCCTCCCACTTCTCCCTCCACTCCCCTCCATCTTCTCCATCCAAATCACCTTTTTTTTCCTCCACCCATTGCACCCTCACACACACCCATTCCTACATCCACCTCTCCTAATTCTCCCTCCACCTATATCTCCCTCTACCTCCCTCCTTACACACTTCTCTGCTCCATAACCCTCCCAATTCTCCCTCCATATATCTCCTCTCCTTCCTCCACCAACCTCCTTCCACACCTCTCCCCTTCATCCAAACCCCCTCACTCCACTCACCTCCCAATTATCCCTCCATTCCCTCCCTTTTCTCACCTTGAAATCACTCTTCTTCTTCCACTCCCCTTGCACCCTACACATCCCATTCCTCCATCCACCTCTCCATTGCACCCTCTATATCTCTCACTCTTCTCCCTCCATACTCCCTCCATCCAAATCCCTCACTCCAGACCCCTCCTAATTCTCCTCCATATATCTCCCTCTAACTCTAAACCCCTTTCTCCCACCACACCCCTCCCAATTCTCCCTCCATATATTTCCCTCTAGCGTAAACAACCCTTCTTCCTCCACACAACTTCCTTCCACACCTCTCCTTCAATTCAAAACCCCCTTCACTCCACTCACCTCCCAATTATCCCTCCACTCCCCTCCCTCTTCTCCGTCGAAATCACTCTTCTTCTTCCACACCCCATGCACACCCTACACACCCCATTCTCATCCACCTCTCCCACTTGCACCCTCTATATCTCTCCCTCTTCTCCCTCCACATTCCCTCCATCAAAACCCCTTACTCCACACCCCACCTAATTCTCCCTCTCCATTTATCTCCTCTAACTCTAAACCCCCTTCTCCTACACACCCCTCCCAATTCTCCCTCCATATATCTCCCTCCTCTATCTCTAAACCCCCCTTCTCCCTTCACACCCCTTCCTCCCTCCACTCCCCTCCCACTTCTCCCTCCACTCCCTCCCTCTTCTCCATCCAAATCACTCCTCTTCCACACCCATTCCTACATCCACATTTCCCCCATTGCACCCTCTATATCTCTCCCTCCAAACTCCCCTCCCTCTTCTCCATGGAAATCACTTGTTCTTCCATTCCTTGGGCCCTACACGGCCGATTCCTCCTTCCACCTCTCCCCCTTGTGCCCTCTATATCTCTCCCTCTTCTCCCTCCACACTCCATCCACACCCCTCACTCCACACCCTTCTAATTCACCCTCCATATATCTCCCTCTACTCTAAACCCCCTTCTCCCTCCACACCCCTCGAATTCTCCCTCCATATATCTCCCTCATCTCCCTCTAAACCCCCTTTCTCCCTTCACACCACTTCATCCCTCCACTCCTCCCACTTCTCCCTACAATCCCCTACCTCTTCTCCATCCAAATCACTCTTCTTCCACACCCATTGCACCCTACACACCCATTCCTACATCCACCTCTCCCCTACTGCACCCTCTATATCTCCCCCCCCCTCCCTCCTTCCACACCTCTCCCTTCCACAACCTTGCTAATTCTCCCTCCAAATATCTCCCTACAACTCTTAACACCCTTCTCCCTCCACACCCCCTCCTTCCACACCTCTCCCCTCCATCCAAACCCCCTCTACCTGCCTCCTACCTCTTCTCCAGTCGAAATCACTATTCTTCTTCCACACCCCTTGCCCGACACACCTCATTCCTCCATCCACCTCTCCCACTGCACCCTCTATATCCCTCCCTCCACACTCCCTTCATTCAAACCTCTCACTCCACACCCCTCCTAATTCTCTCTCAATATATCTCCTAACTTTAAACCCTCTTTCTCCCTCACACTCCTCCCAATTCTCCCTCATATATCTCCCTTCTCACACAACTTCTCCCTTCACACTCCTTCTTCCCTCCACTCCCCTCCCTTTTCTCCATCCAAATCACTCTTTTTCCACACCCATTACACCTTACACACCCATTCCTACATCCACCTCTCCCACTGCACTCTCTATATCTCTCCCTCCACTCCCTCCCTCCACATCGCTCCCAATTCTCCCTCCATATATCTCCCGGGGCGATCCTAGTGAACTATGATCGAATGCTAGCTTAGTTCATCATAGTTGGCACATGTGCGCATCTAATGATCGTGCATGCGCTATGCGCACGCGGTTTATCACGCATGCCCGCGTCTGCGTCTAATGACCACGCGCGCACGCTACACGCACGTGATTTATCACATGCGAGACCTATAAATCTAATAGAAAGGGGGGCACTTGCCCTTTTGGGGGGCCGCCCACCCCAAACTCAAGCTCTGATGAGGCCCCCTGGACTTGACCGAGATCCGATATATCGAGATCCCCGAGATAGTTCAAGCCTATATATAGTTATAGAGTTTCATTGGCCAGATAGATCTATATAGGTGCCCCCCCCACCTCTCTGTCAATATATAGCTCCGACTCTCTACTCTATAGCCTAGCCCAAGCAAAATGCCATATACGAGATAGGGCCCCCTTCCATTAATTTAATTTTTTTGAATGTTCATCTTTGAGATAAAGGTATAACTCGCTAGCATAATCTTATTTAATGTGAGAAAGTTACATAGTGTCTACTTTTTCTGATAAAAAGGGGTATTTTCATGGGTTTGCCTTGGTATCGTGTCCATACTGTCGTATTGAATGATCCTGGACGGTTAATCGCTGTGCATATAATGCATACAGCTTTAGTTTCTGGTTGGGCTGGTTCAATGGCTCTTTACGAATTAGCAGTTTTCGTATGTGATACGACTGATGACGATGACTGGTATAGCGTAGAGTAGAGGATTAATAGAGCTCGACCCCCCCCTCTATATAGATGTCGAGGGGGTCGAGGTGTGAGCGTCAGCGAACCACTCAACCCCCTATCTATTCTCCCCTATCTAGATCTATATGCCCCCCGAATTTAAAAATGAGGGGAGGGGGGGACCACGGTAATCCTCTATATAGGAGGGTTCCCCTTACTAGACTCAGTGCAACCTACACCTAACTACCTACACCCATATCTAGATATGGGCCCCCTCTAACTCTAAACTTGCCTTCTCCCTCCACACCCCTCCTTCCACACTCTCCCCTTCAACCAAACCCCCTCCTTCCACACCCCTCTCAATTATCCCTCCACTCCCTCCCTCTTCTCCGTCGAAATCACTCTTCTTCTCCACACCCCTTGCACCCTACACACCCCATTCCTCCATCCACCTCTCCCCCTTGCACCCTCTATATATTTCCCTCTTCTCCCTCCACACTCCCTCCTTCCACACCTCTCCCCTCCATCCAACTCCTTACTCCATACCCCTCCTAATTTCCCTCTATATATCTCCCTCTAACTCTAAACCCCCTTCTCCCTCCATAATTCTCCTCCATATATCTCCTCCTCTCCCTTTAAACCCCCTTCTCTCTCACACCCCTCCCACTTCTCCATCTAAATCACTCTTCTTCCACACCCATTGCACCTTACACACCCATTCCTCCCACCACCTCCCCCTTGCACCCTCTATATCTCTCCACACTCCCTCCTTCCACACCTCTCTCCTCCACACCCCTCCCAATTCTCCCTCCATATATCTCCCTCTAACTCTAAACCCCCTTCTCCCTCCACACCCCTCCTTCCACACCTCTCTCCCATCATGAAACCCCCTCACTCCACACCCCCTGCCCAATTATACCTCCATTCCCCTCCCTCTTCTCCGTCGAAATCACTCTTATTCTTCCACACCCCATTCCTCCATCCACCTCTCCCATTGCACCCTTTATATCTCACCTTATTCTCGCTCCACACTCCCTCCATCAAAACTCCTCACTCCACACCACTCCTAATTCTCCCTCTAACTCTAAACCCCCTTCTCCTCCACACCCCTCCCAATTCTCCCTCAATATATCTCCCTCCTCTCCCTCTAAACCCCTTCTCCCTAGATACCCCTTCCTCCCTCCACACCCCTCCCACTTCTCCCTCCACTCCCCTCCCTCTTCTCCATCAAAATCACTCTTCTTCCACACCCATTGCACCTTACACACCCATTCCTACATCCACCTCTCCTCCTTCCTTTGTACCCTCTATATATCTCTCCCTTAACACTTCCGCTCCCTCTTCTCCATTGAAATCACACTTCTTCTACACTCCTTGGACCCTACACACCCGATTCCTCCATCCACCTCTCCCCTCCCTTGCACACCCTCTATATCTCTCTCTCTTCTCCCTCCACACTCCATCCAAACCCCTCACTCCACACCCCTCCTAATTCTCCCTCCATATATCTCGTTCTAACTCTAAACCCCCTTCTCCTCCACACCCTCCCAATTCTCATTCCATATATCTCCCTTCTCTCCCTCTAAATCCCACTTCTCCCTTCACACCCCTTCCTCCCCCTAACCCCTCCCACTTCTCCCTCAATCCCCTCCCTCTTCTAGCTCCAATCCCCTCCCTCTTCTCGATCTAAATCACTCTTCTTCCACACCCATTTCACCCTACACACCCATTCCTACATCGACCTCTCCCACCACACCCTCTATATCTCTACCTCCACACTCCCTCCTTCACACCTTCCATCCGCAACCTTGCCAAATCTCCCTCCATATATCTCCCTCAACTCTAAACCCCGTCTCCCTCCACATCCCTCATTCCACCACCCCTCATTCCCACCCCTCCCAATTATCCCTTCACTCCCCTCCCTCTTCTCCGTCAAAATCACTCTTCTTCTTCCACACCCCTTGCACCCTACACACCCAATTCTTTCATCCACCTCTCCCACTACACCCTCTATATCTCTCCCTCTTCTCCCTCGACACTCCCTCCATCCAAACCCCTCACTAAATACCCCTCTAATTCTCCCTCCATATATGTCCCTCTAACTCTAAACCCCCTTCTCCCTCCACACCCCTCCCAATTCTCCCTCCATATATCTCCCTCTTATCCCTCTAAATACCCCTTCCTCCCTCCACACACCTCCCACTTCTCTCTCCACTCACTCCCTCCCTCTTCTCCATCCAAATCAATCTTCTTCCACACCCATTGCACCCTACACACCCATTCCTATATCCACCTCTCCCACTACACCCTCTATATCTCTCCTCCTCCACTCCCTCTTTCCATGCCTCTCCCCTCCACACCCCTCCCAATTCTCCTTCCATATATCTCCGTTTAACTATAAACCCCCTTCTCCCTCCACCCCCTCCTTCCACACCTCTCCCCTCCATCCAAACCCCCTCACTCCACACCCTCCCAATTATCCCTCCCTCCCTCCCTCTTCTCCATCGAAATCACTCTTCTTCCACACCCCTTGCACACTACACACCTAACTCCTCCATCCACCTCTCCCCTTTGCACCATCTATATCTCTCCCTCTTCTCCCTCCACACTCCCTCTATCAAACCCCTCACTCCACACCCCTCCTAATTATCCCTCCAAATATCTCCCTCCTCTAACTTCAAACCCCCTTCTCCCTCCACACCTCCCAATTCTTCTTCCATATATCTCCCTCCACTCCCTCTAAACCCCACTTCCTCCCTCCTCCCCTCCCTCTCCTCCATTCCCCCTCCTCTTCTCCATCCAAATGACTCTTCTTCCACATCCATTGCACCCTACACACCCATATTTACATCCACCTCTCCCCTGCACCCTTTATATCTCTCCCTCCACACTCCGTCCTTCCACACCTCTCCCTCCACACCCCTCCTAATTCTCCATCAATATATCTCCCTTAAACTCTAAACCCCTTTTCTCCCTCCACACCCCCTCCTTCCACACCTCTCCCCTCCATCCAAACCCCGTCCTCCCCACCCCTCCCAATTAGCCCTCCACTCCCCTCTCTTCTCCGTGAAATCACACTTCTTCTTCCACACCCCTTGCACCCTACAAACCCCATTCCTCCATCCACCTCTCCCTGCACTCCCTCTATATCCCTTCCTCCATACTCCATCAAACCCCTCACTCCACACCCCTCCTAATTCTCCTTCCATATATCTCCCTCTAACTCTAAACCCTAGTTCTCCCTCCACACCCCTCCTAATTCTCCCTCCATATATCTCCCTCTCCCTCTAAATCCCCTTATCCCTTCACACCATTTTCTCCCTCCACCCCTCCCACTTCTCCCTCCACTCCCCTCCCTCTTCTCCCTCCAAATCACTCTTCTTCCACACCCATTGCACCCTACACACCCATTTCTACATCCACCTCTCCCACTTTGCACCCTCTATATCTCTCTCCTCTTCTCCCTCCACCTCCCTTCATATAAACCCCTCACTCCACACCCCTTCCAATTCTCCCTCCATATTTCTCCCTTTAACTCTAAACCCCCTTCTCCCTCACACCTCCTCCTTTCACACCTATACCATCCATCCAAACCCCCTCACTCCACACCCCTCCCAATTATCCCTCCACTCCTCCCTCTTCTCTGTCGAAATCACTCTTCTTCTTCCACACCCCTTAAACCCTACACACCCCATTCCTCCATCCACATCTCCCCACTGCATCCTCTATATTTCTCCCTCTTCTCCCTCCACACTCCCTTAATCGAAACCCTTCACTCCACACTCTAAGTCTCCCTCCATATATCTCCCTCTAACTCTAAATCCCCTTCTCCCTCCACACCCCTCCCAATTCTCCCTCCGTATATCCCCATCCTCTCCCTCTAAACCCCCTTCTTCATTCACACCCCTTTCTCCCTCCACACCCCTCTCACTTCTCCCTCCATTCCCCTCCCTCTTCTCCATCAAATCACTCTTCTTCCACACTAATTACACCCTACACACCCATTCCTACATCCTCCTCTCCCCTTGCACCCTCTATATCTCTCCCTCCACACTCCCTTCTTCAACACCTCTCCCCTCCACAACCCTCCCAATTCTCCCTCCATATATATATATCTCCCTCTAACTCTAAACACCCCTTCACCCTCCACACCCCCTCCATCCACACCTCTCCCATCCATCCAAACCCCCTCACTCCACACTCCTCCCAATTACCCTCCACTCCACTCCCTCCCTCTTATCCGTCAAATCACTCTTCTTTTTCCACACCCCTTGCACCCTATATACCCCATTCCTCCATCCACCTCTCCCAATGAACCCTCTATATCTCTCCCTCTTCTCCCTCCACACTCCTTCCTTCAGCACCTCACCCCTTTATCCAAACCCGTCACACCACACCCCTCTAATTCTCCCTCAACATATCTCTTTCTAACTCTAAACCCCCTTCTCCCTCCACACCCCTCCCAATTCTCCCTCCATATATCTACCCTCTCCTCTAAAACCCCTTCTATCTCGAACACCCCTCCCTCTTCTCCCTCCACACCCCTCCCTCTTCTCCATCCAAATCACTCTTCTTCTTCCACACCCCTTGGGCCCTACACACGTGATTCCTCCATCCACCTCTCCCACTTGCACCCTCTATATCTCTACCTCTTCTCCTCTACACACTCCCTCCATCCGAACCCCTCATTCCACACCCTCCTAATTCTCCCTCCATATATATGCCTCTAACTCTAAACCCCCTTCTCCCTCCATATATCTCCCTCTCCCTCTAAATCCCCCTTCTCCCTTCACACCCCTTCCTCCTAACCCCTCCCACTTCTCCCTCCAATCCCTTCCCTCTTCTCCATCCAAATCACTCTTCTTCCACACCCATTACACCCTACACACCCATTCCTACATCCACCTCTCCCACTTTGCACCCTATATATCTCTACCTCCACAATCCTCCTTCCACACCTCCCATCAGAAACCCTGCCAATTCTCCCTCCTATATATCTCCCTCAAACTCTAAACCCCCTTCTCCCCACACCTCTCCCATCCATCCACCCCCTCACTCCACACCCCTCCCAATTATCCCTCCACTCCCCTCCCTCTTCTCCGTCGAAATCACTCTTCTTCTTCCACACCCCTTGCACCCTACACACCCCATTCCTCCATCCACCTCTCCCACTACACCCTCTATATCTCTCCCTCTTCTCCCTCCACACTCCCTCCATCCAAACCCCTCACTCAACACCCCTCCTAATTCTCCCTCCATATATCTCCCTCTAACTCTTAACCCCCCTTCTCCCTCCACACCCCTCCCAATTCTCCCTCCATATATCTCCCCTCTCCCTCTAAACCCACCTTCTCCCTTCACACCCCTTCCTCCCTCCACACCCCTCCCACTTCTCCCTCCACTCCCCTCCCTCTTCTCCATCCAAATCACTCTTCTTCCACACCCATTACACCCTACACACCCATTCCTACATCCACCTCTCCCACTACACCCTCTATATCTCTCCCTCCACACTCCCTCCTTCCACACCTCTCCCCTCCACACCCCTCCCAATTCTCCCTCCATATATCTCCCTCTAACTCTAAACCCCCTTCTCCCTCCACACCCCCTCCTTCCACACCTCTCCCATCCATCCAAACCCCCCTCACTCCACACCCCTCCCAATTATCCCTCCACTCCCCTCCAGCTTCTCCATCAAAAAATCACTCTTCTTCCACACCCCTTGCACCCTACATACCCCATTCCTCCATCCACCTCTCCCACTTGCACCCTCTATATCTCACCCTCTTCTCCTCCACACTCCCTCCATAAAATCCCTCACTCCAAACACCGCTCCTAATTTTCCCTCCATATATCTCCCTTTAACTCTAACCCCCCCTTCTCCCTCCATACCACTCCCACTTCTCCCTCCCTCCCCTTCTTCTCCATCCAAATCACTCTTCTTCCACACCCATTCCACCCCACACCCATTCCTACATCCACCTCTCCCACTTTGCATCCTCTATATCTCTCCCTCCTCCACCCGCTCCCAATTCTCCTCCATATATCTCCCTCTAACACTAAACCCCCTTCTCCCTCCACATCCACCTCCTTCCACAACTCTCCCCTCAATCCAAACCCCCTCACTCCCACCCCTTCTAATTATTTCTCGACTCCCCTCCCTCTTCTCCATCAAAATCTCTTCTTCTTCCACACCCCTTGCACCTTATACACCCCATTCCTACATCCACCTCTCCCATTGCACCCTCTATATGTCTCCCATTTCTCTGTCCACACTCCCTACTTCAACACCTCTCCCCTCCATCCTAAACACATCACTCCACATCCCTCCCAATTCTCCCTCTAACTCTAAACCCCCTTATCCTCCACACCCCTCCCAATTCTCCCTCCTATATTTCCCTCCTCTCCAACTAAACCCCCTTCTCCCTTCACACCCCTTCATCCCTCCACACCCCTTCCACTTCTCCGGAAATTCCCTCCCTCTTCTCCATCCAAATCACTCTTTTTCCACACCCTTTACACCCTACACACCCATTCCTAAATCCACCTCTCCTAATGCACCCTCTATATCTCTCCCTCCACACTCCCCTCCACAACCCTGCTAATTCTCCCTCCATATATCTCCCTCCTATATATCTCCCTCAACTCTAAACCCCCTTCTCTCCACACCCCCTCCTTCCACACCTCTCCCCTTCATCCAAATCCCCCTCACTCCACACCCCTTCCAATTATCCCTCCACTCCTCTCCCTCTTCTCCGTTGAAATTGCTCTTCATCTTTCACACCCCATTCCTTCATCCACTCTCTCCCCTTGCACCCTCTATATCTCTCCCTCTTCTCCCTCCACACTCCATCTAAAACCCTCACTTTGAACACCCCTCCTAATTCTTACTCCATATATCTCCCTCTAACTCTAAACCCCCCTTCTCCCTCCACACCCCTCGATTCTCGCTACATATATCAACCTCCTCTACCTCTAAACCCACCTTCTCCCTTCACACCCCTTCCTTCCTCCACACCCCTCCCGATTCTCCCTCCACTCCCCTCCCTCTTCTCCATCCAAATCACTCTTCTTCCACACCCATTGCACCCTACACACCCATTCCTACATCCACCTCTCCCACTGCACCCTCTATATCTCTCCCTCCACACTCCCTCCTTCCACGCCTCTCCCCTCCACACCCCTCCATTTTCTCCCTCCATATATCTCCCTCTAACTCTTAACCCTCCTTCCTCCACACCCCCTCCTTCCACATTTATCACATCCATCCAACCCCTCTCACTCCACACCCCTCCAAATTATCCCTCCACTCCCCTCCCTATTCTCCGTCGAAATCACTTTTCTTCTTTCACACCCCATTCCTCCATCCACCTCTCCCTCTTCTCCCTCTCAAACCCCTATATCTCTCCTCATAATTCTCCCTCCCTCAAAACCCTCCCTCTAACTCTATTCTCCCCCTTTCTCCCTCTACACCCCTCCCAATTCTCTCCTCCACATCTCCTTCCTCTCCATCTAAACCCCCTTCTACCTTCACACCCCTTCCTCCACACCTTTATCTTCTCCCTCCACTCCCCTCCCTCTTCTCCATCCAAATCACTCTTCTTCCACACCCATTGCACCTACACACGGATTCCTACATCCACCTCTCCCCTTTGCACCCTCTATATCTCTCCCTCCACACTCCCTCCTTCCACACCCCTCCCCTCCACACCGCTCAAAATTCTCCCTCCATATATCTCCTCTAACTCTAAACCCCCTTCTCCCTCCACACCCCCTCCTTCCAAACCTCTCCCCTCCATCCAAACCCCCCTCACTCCACACCCCTCCCCAATTATCCCTCCACTCCCCTCCCTCTTCTCCATCGAAATCACACTTCTTCCACACACCTTGCACCCTAAAAACTCATTCCTCCATCCACATCTCCCCCTTTGCACCTTCTCTATATCTCTCGCTCTCCTCCCCCCAATCTCTCCTTCCACACCTCTCCCCTCCATCCAAGCCCCTCAAGCCATGCCCTCCTAATTTCCCTCCATACATCTCCCTCTAACTCTAAACGCCCCTTCTCCTCTCCACATCCCTCCCAATTCTCCCTCCATATATCTCCCTCCTCTCCCTCTAAACCCCCTTCTCCCTTCACACCCCCCTTACTTCCTCCACACCCCTCCCACTTCTCCTGCACTCCCCTCCCTCTTCTCCATCCAAATAACTCTTCTTCACACCCATTCCTACATCCACCACTATCATTGCACCCTCTCTATATCTCTCCCTCCACACTCCCCTCCTTTTACCACCTCTCCCCTCCACCCCTCCCAATTCTCCCTCCATATATCTCCCTCTAACTTTAATCCCCATTTTCCCTCAACACCCCCTCCTTCCACACCTCTCCCCTCCATCAAAACCCCCTCCTCCACCCCCTCCCAATTATCCCTCCACTCCCCTCCCTCTTCTCCATCGAAATCACTCTTTTTCTTCCACACCCCTTGCACCCTACACACAACATTGCTCCATTCACCTCTCCCATTGCACCCTCTATATTCCTCCCTCTTCTCCCTCCACACTCCCTCAATCAAACCCCTCACTCCACACCCCTCCTAATTCTCCATCCATATATCTCCTCTAACTCTAAACCCCTCTTCTCCCACCACACCCCTCCCAATTCTCCCTCTATATATCTCCTTCCTCTCCCTTTAAACCCCCTTCTCCCTTCACACCCTTTCCTCCCTCCACACCCCTCCCACTTCTCCCTCCACTCCCCTCCCTATTCTCCACCCAAACCCTCTGCTTTCACACCCATTGCACCATACAAACCCATTCCTACATCCACCTCTCCCACTTGCACCCTCTATATCTCTACCTCCATACTCCCCCCTCTTCTCCATTGAAATCAATCTTCTTCTACCACACCCCTTGGGCCCTACACACTCGATTCCTCCATCCACCTCTCCCCTTGCACCCTCTATATCTCTACCTCTTCTCCCTCCACACTCCCTCTTTGAAAACCCCTCACTCCACACCCCTCCTAATTCTCCTACATATTTCTCCCTCTAACTCTAAACCCTCCTCCCTCACAACCTCCCAATTCTCTATCCATATATCCCCCTCATGTCCCTTTAAATCCCATGTCTCCCTTCACACCACTTCCTCCCTCCACACCCTCCCTTCTGCCTCCAATCCCCTACCTCTTCTCCATCCAAATCACTCTTCTTCAACACCCATTGCACCATACACACCCATTCCTACATCCACCTCTCCCACTGCACCTTCTATATCTCTTCCTCCTTCCACACCTCTCCCCTCCACAACCCTTCCAATTCTCCTCCATATATCTCCCTCCAACTCTAAACCCCCTTCTCCCTCCCACCACCTCCTTCCACACCTCTCCCTCCATCCAAACTCCCCTCACTCCACCCCCTCATAATTATCCCTCCACTCCCCTCCCTCTTCTCCTGAAATCACTATTCTTCTTTACACCCCTTTACCCTACACACCCCATTCCTCCATCCACCTCTCCCATTGCACCTCTCTCTATCTCTCCCTCTCTCCCTCCTCCACTCCCTTCATCCAAACCCCTCCTCCCACACCCTCCTAATTCTTCCTCCATATATCTCCCTCTAACTCTAAACCCACCTTCTCCCTCCACACCCCACCCAATTCTCCTCCATATATATCTCCTCCTCTCCCTCTAAACCCTCCTCCCTTCACACCACTTCCTCCCTCCACACCCCTCACACTTCTCCCTCCTCTCCCTCCCTCTTCTCCATCCAAATCACTCTTCTTCCACATCCATTGCACACTACACACCCATCCCTACATCACCCTCTCCCACTTTGCACCCTTTATATCTCTCCCTCCACACTGCGTCCTTCCCTTCCCTATTCTCTCTCCATCAAAATCACTCTTCTTCTTCCACACCTCTTGCAACCTACACACCACATTCCTCCGTTCAACCTCTCCCACTACACCCTCTATATCTCTCCCTCTTCTCCCTCCACTCCCTCCGTCAAAACCCCGACTCCACACCTCTCATAATTCTCCCTCTAACTCCAAACACCCCTTCTCCCTTCACACCCCTCCCCAATTCTCCCTCCATATATATCCTTCCTCTCCCTCTAAACCCCCTTCTCCCTTCACCCCTTCCTACCTCCACACCCCCTCCCACATCTCCCTCACTCCCCTTCCTCTTCTCCATCCAAATCACTCTCTTCCACACCCATTGCACCCTAAACACCCATTCCTACATCCCCTCTATCCTGCACCCTCTATATCTCTCTCCTCCACACTCCCTACTACAACACCTCTCCCCTCCACCCCTCCTAATTCTCCCTCATATATATTCCTCTCTAACTCTAAACCCCCTTCTCCCTCCACACCCCCTCCTTCCACACCTCTCCCCTCCATCAAAAACACCCTCACTCCACACCCCTCCCAATTATCCCTCCACTCCCCTCCCTCTTCTAGTCAAAATCACTCTTCTTCTTCCACACCCCATTCCTCCATCCATCCCTCCCATTGCACACTCTATATCTCTCCACTTCTCCTCCACACTCCCTCTATCAAACCCCTCACTCCACACCCCTCACAATTCTCCCTCCATATATCTCCTTCCTCTCCCTCTAAACCCCCTTCTCCTTCACACCCTTCCTTTCCTCCACACCCTCCCCTTCTCCCTCCTTCCCCCCCTCTTCTCCATCCAAATAACTCTTCTTCCACACCCATTGCACCATATACACCCATTCCTACATCCACCTCTCCCTTTGCACCCTCTATATTTCTCCCTACACACTCCCCTCCCTCTTAACCGTCGAAATCACTCTTCTTCTTCCACACCGCTTGGGCCCTACACACCTGATTCCTCCATCCACCTCTCCCCCTTGCACCCTCTATATCTCTCCCTCTTCTCCCCCCACACTCCATCAAACCCCTCACTCCACACCCCTCCTAATTCTCCCTCCACATATCTCCCTCTAACTCTAAACCCCCTTCTCCCTCACACCCCTCCCAAGTCTTCCTCCATATATCTCCCTTGTCTCCCTGTAAACCCCCTTTCTCCCTTCACACCACTTCCTCCCTCACACCCCTCCCACTTCTCCCTCCAATCCCTACCTCTTCTCCGTCCAAATCACTCTTCTTCCACACCCATTGCACCCTACACACCCATTCCTACATCCACCTCTCCCACTTTGCACCCTCTATATCTCTCCCTCTCATATATCTCCCTACAAATCTAAACCTCCTTCTCCCTCCACACCCACTCCTTCCACACCTCTCCCCTCCATCCAAACCCCCTCACTCCACACCCCTCTCCTAATTATCCCTCCACTCCTTTCCCTCTTCTCCGTCGAAATCACTCTTTTTCTTCCACACCCCTTACACCCTACACACCCCATTCCTCCATCCACCTCTCCCACTACATCCTCTATATCCCTCCCTCCACACTCCCTTCATCCCAACCCCTCACTTCACACCCTTCCCAATTCTCTCTCCATATATCTCCTTATAACTCTAAACCCCCTTCTCCCTCCACACCCCTCCCAATTCTCCCTCCATATATCTTCCTCCTCTCCCTCTAAACCCCACTTCTCCCTTCACACTCATCCTCCCCTCCACACCCCTCCCACTTCACCCTCCACTCCCCTCACTTTTCTCCATCCAAATCACTCTTCTTCCACACCCATTGCAGCTTACACACCCATTCCTACATCCACCTCTCCCACTTTGCACCCTTCTATATCTCTCCCTCCACACTCCCCTCCCTACACACCCATCCCCTCCACACCGCTCCTCCTTCTCAGTAAACACCCCCCTTCCTTCCCAGGTCTCCCTCCAAAAACCCCCCTCACTCCACACCCCTACCAATTGTTCCTCCACTCCCTCCCTCTTCTCTTTCGAAATCACTCTTCTTCTTCACACACACCCCACCCCATTCCTCCATCCACCTCCCACCTTGCACCCTCTATCTCTTTTCTTCTCCCACCACACTCCCTCCTTCCACATCTCTCCCTCCATTCAACCCCCTCACTCCACACCCTCCTAATTTCCCTCCATATATCTCCCTCTAACTCTAAATCCCTCTTCTCCCTCCATATATCTCCCTCCTATCCCTCTAAACTCCATACTCCCTTCACACCCATCCCACTTCTCCCTCCACTCCCCTCCCTCTTCTCCATCCAAATCACTCTTCTTTACACCCATTGCACACCTACACACCCATTCCTATATCCACCTCTCCAGTGCACCCTCTATATATCTCTCTCCACACTCCCTCCTTCACACCTCTCCCCTCCTTACCACTCCCAATTCTTCCTCCATATATCTCCCTCTAAATCTAAACCCCCCCTTCTCCCTCCACACCCCCTCCTTCCACACCTCTCCCCTCCATCAAAACCCCCTCACTCCACCCCTCCCAATTATACCTCCCTCCTCTCCCTCTTCTCCGTCAAAATCACTCTTCTTCTTCCACACCCCTTACACCCTACACACCCCATTCCTCCATCCACTCTCTCGGTGCATCCTCTATATCTCTCCCTCTTCTCCCTCCACACTCCCTCCATCAAAACCACTCACTCCACACACCCATTGCACCTACAAAACCATTCCTACATCCACCTCTCCCCTGCACCCTCTATATCTCTCTCTCTACACTCCCTCCTTCCCACACCTCTCCCCTCCTTACCACTCCCAATTCTTCCTCCATATATCTCCCTCTAAATCTAAACCCCCTTCTCCCTCCACCCCCTCCTTCCACACCCTCTCCCTCCATCAAAACCCCCTCACTCACACCCTCCCAATTATACCTCCCTCCCCTCCCTCTTCTCCATCGAAATCACTCTTCTTCTTCCACACCCCTTGCACCCTACACACCCCATTCCTCCATCCACCTCTCCCACTGCACCCTTTATATCTCTCCCTCTTCTCCCTCCACACTCCCTCCATCAAAACCCCTCACTCCACACCCCTCCTAATTCTCCCTCCATATATCTCCCTCTAACTCTAAACCCCCTTCTCCCTCCACACCCCTCCCAATTCTCCCTCCATATATCTCCCTATAACTCTAAATCTCCCCCCTCCATATTCTCCCTCCTCTCCTTCTAGACCCACCTTCTCCCTGGACACCCCTTCCTCCCTCCATACCGCTCCCACTTCTCCTCCACTCCCCTCCCTTCTTTTTCATTCAAATCACTCTTCTTCCACACCCATTGCACCATACACACCCATTCCTACATCCACCTCTCCCACTTGCACCCTCTATATCTCTCCCTTAACACTTCCCTCCCTCTCTTCTCGTCAAAATCACTCTTCTTCTTCCACACCCTTGGACCCTACACACCCTGATTCCTCCATCACCTCTCCCCCTTTGCACCCTCTATATCTCTCCCTTTTCTCCCTCCACACTCCCTCCATCAAAACCCTCACTCCACACCCCTCCTAATTCTCCCTCCATATATCTCCCTCTAAATGTAAACCCCCTTCTCCCTCACACCCCCTCCTTCCACACCTCTCCCCTCCATCCAAACCCCCTCACTCCACACCCTCCCAATTATCCCTCCACTCCCCTCCCTTTTCTCGTCAAAATCACTCTTCTTCTTCCACATTGCTTGCACCCTACACACCCATTCTTCCATGCACCTCTCGTGTGGAGGTGAGATGTGTGGAAGGAGGGAGTGTGGAGGAGAGATATAGAGGGTGCGGTGGGAGAGGTGGATGTAGGAATGGGTGTGTAGGGTCAATGGGTGTGGAAAAGAGTGATTTGGATGACGAAGAGGGAGGGGAGTGGAGGGAGAAGTGGGAGGGTGTTGAAGGAGGAAGGGGTGTGAAGGGAGAAGGGCGTTTAGAGGGAGAGGAGGGAGATATATGGAGGGAGAATTAGGAGGGTGTGGAGGGAAGAAGGGGTTTAGAGTTAGAGGATATGGAGGGAGGGAGGAGGTGTGGGATTGAGGGGGAGAATGGAGGTGAGGGGAAGAGGGAGAGATATAGAGGGTGCGATGGGAGATGTGGATGGAGGAATGGGGTGTGTAGGGTGCAAGGGGTGTGGAAGAAGAAGAGTGATTTCGATAGAGAAGAGGGAGGGGAGTGGAGGGATAATTGGGAGGGGTGTGGAGTGAGGGGGGTTTGGATGGAGGGGAGAGGTGTGGAAGGAGGGGTGTGGAGGGAGAAGGGGGTTTAGAGTTAGAGGGAGATATATGGAGGGAGAATTGGGAGGGGTGTGGAGGGGAGAGGTGTGGAAGGAGGGAGTGTGGAGGAGAGATATAGAGGGTGTAGTGGGAGAGGTGGATGTAGGAATGGGTGTGTAGGGTGCAGCGGGTGTGGAATAAGAGTGATTTGGATGGCGAAGAGGGAGTGGAGTGGAGGGAAAAGTGGGAGGGGGTGTGGAGGGAGGAAGGAGTGTGAAGGGAGAATTAGGGTTTAGATGGAGAGGAGGAGATATATGTAGGGAGAATTGGGAGGGGTGTGGAGGGAGAAAGGGGTTTAGAGTTAGAGGGAGATATATGGAGGGAGAATTAGGAGGGGTGTGGAGTGAGGGGTTTGGATGGAGGGAGTGTGGAGGGAGAAGAGGGAGAGATATAGAGGGTGCAGTGGGAGAGGTGGATGGAGGAATGGGGTGTGTAGGGTGCAAGGGTGTGGAAGAATAAGAGTGATTTTGACGGAGAAGAGGGAGGGGAGTGGAGGGATAATTTGGAGGAGTGTGGAGTGAGGGGGGTTTGGATGGAGGGGAGAGGTTTGGAAGGAGGGGGTGTGGAGGGGGAGGGGGGTTTAGAGTTAGAGGGAGATATATGGAGTGAGAATTGGGAGGTGTGTGGAGGTGAAAGGATTGGAAGGAGGTAGTGTGGAGGGAGAGATATAGAGGGTGCGAGTGGGACATGTGGATGTAGTAATGGGGGTGGAAGAAAAGTGATTTTGATGGAGAAGAGGGAGGGGAGTGGAGGGAGAAGTGGGATTGGTGTGAAGGGAGAAGGGGGTTTAGAGGGAGAGGAGGGAGATATATGGAGGGAGAATTATGAGGGGTGTGGAGTGATGGGAGAGGTGTGGAAGGAGGAGAGGGGTTAGGAGAGAGAAGAGGGAGATGTATAGAGGGTGAAGAGGAAGGGGTATGTTGGGTGCAAGGGTGTGTGGTAGAAGAAGAGTGATTTGGATGGAGAAGAGGGGAGGTTTGTAGGGAGGAAGAAGAGGTACTTGGTGTGGAGTTAGGGAGGGGTGTGAATGGAGAAAGGGGCATGTAGGGAAGAAGGGGTGTGGAGGAATAATAATGGTTATGAAGTAGAAGAGGGAGGGGTGTGGAAGGAGGAGAGGGGTTAGGAGAGAGAAGAGGGAGAGATATAGAGGGTGTAGAGGAAGGGGTATGTAGGGTGCAAGTGATGTGGTAGAAGAAGAGTGATTTGGACGGAGAAGAGAGGGAGGTTTGTAGGGAGGAAGAAGAGGTATTGGTGTGGAGTAAGGGAGGGGTGTGGATGGAGAAATGGGCAGTAGGGAGGAAGGGGTGTGGAGGAAGAAGAGTGGTTAGGAAGTAGAAGAGGGAGGGGTGTGGAGGGAAAAGAGGGATGGGTATGGAATGGAGGAATAAGGAGGAGGGATGTGTAGGGTGGCAGGGGTTTCTATAGAGGGAGGGTTTATGACTAAGGATAGGGGTGTGGAGGGAGGAAGGCTTGTGGAAGACGATAGATGGGTGTAGAGGATGAAAGGGGTTTGGATGGAGAAGAGACAAAGAGTGTGGAGGGAAAAGAGGGGTTTTAACATAGAAGAGGGTTGGGTGTTGAGGGAGAAAGGGGAGTGGTGTTTAGGGAAAAGGGATGTGGAGAGGAGGGGTTTGGACATAGAAGAGTGAGGGTTGTGGACAGAGAGGAAGCGAGGTGGAAAGAGAAATGAGAGCGGTGTGGAGGGAGAAGTGAGGGGTGTGAAGGGAGAAGAGGGAGGGTTGTAGAGGTAGGAAGAAGGGTTGGGAATGATAAGAGGGTGTGGAAAAAACACGTGGGAGGGGGTGTATAGGGAGGAAAATTTTTGATGGAGAATAGGAAGGGGTGGGGGGGGAGGGAGGAAGTGGTGTCGAGGAGAAGAGGTTTGAATAGAGAAGAGGCAGGGGTGTGGAGGAAGGAAGGGGGTTTTGGAGGAGGAAGAGGGGTTTGGATGAAGAAGAGTTATAGTGTCGAGGGAGAAGAGGGAGTGGTGTTGAGGGAGGAAGGAGCATTGAAGTATAAATTAATGGGGTGTGAAGGATAGAAGGGGTGGTGAGGGAGGAAGGTATGATGAGGAAGAAGAGGGGTTTGAAAGGATAAGAGAGGAGGAAGTGGAGAGAGAAGAGGGAGGGGTGTTGAGGAGGAAGATGTGTTGAAATAGAAGTTATAGGGGTGTGGAGGGAGGGTTGTAGAGGTTAGAAGTGGTGGTGAGGGAAGAAGGTATGTTGAGGGAGAAGAGGGATTTTGATGAAGAAAATGGAGGGGTTATGAGGGAGTATATGGAGGGGTGTGGATAGAGGAAATGGTGTGGATGGAGCAAGGGATGTGGATGGAGAAGAGGGGTTTGGAAGGAGTAGATGGATGGGTGCGGTGGGAGGAAGGGGTTTAGATAAAGGGAAGGGTTTCAAATGAGGGGAGGGGTGCGAAGGGGAGGAAGGGGTGTGGATGGAGGAGATTGGTTTGTATGGAGAAGAGGATTGGTGTTAAGTGGGATGAGGGAAGGGTGTTGAGGGAGACGAGAGAAGGGTGTGGAGGGACGAATGTGTTTAAATAGAAGGGAGGATGTAAAGGGAGGAAGGGGTGTGGAGGGATAAGATAGAGGGGCGTGTAGGGAGGAAAGGGTGTAAAGGGAGAAGAGGGGTTTAGAGGGAGAAGATGGGAAGGTATGGAAGAAAAGTGGGATGGGTGTGGAGGGAGAAAAGGAAGGGGTTCAAATAGAGGGAAGAGTTTTTAGGGAGGGGAGAGGTGTGAAAGGAGGAAGGGGTGTGAAAGTAAAGGGATTTGGATAGAGAAGAAGGAAAAGTGTGGACGTATAAGAGGAACTATGTGGATGAAAAGAGGGTGGGGTGTGTAGGGAGGAAGGGAGAAGAGGGATGGGTGTTGATGGAGAAAGGAATGTATAGGGAGGAAGATATGTTGAGGGAGAAGAAAGATTTGAAAGGAGAAGGGGGAGGGGTATGGAAAGAAATATGGGAGGGTGTGTAGAAGATGTGGTGTGAAAGAAAGAAGGGGTATGGAGGAGAGGATGGAAGGGTGTGGAGTAAGAAAGGGGTTATGATAGAAGGAAGCGTTTTGATGGATGGGAGGTTTGTGGAAGGATGAAGCGGTTTAGAGGGAGGGGAATAGAGGGAAAAGGGTGTGGGAGGAGGAGAGGGGTATAGATGGAGAGGAGGGATGGGTGGGGAGGGAGACAAGGAATGGGTGTTGAGGGAGATGAGTGAGGTGTATGGAGGGAGTGGAGGGGTTTTGAGAGAGAAGAGGGAGGGTTTTGGAGGAAGAAGAGGGAGGGGTATGGATGGAGAAGAGGGAGGAAGGGGTGTGGAGGGTAGGAGTTTAGGTGAAGTAGAGGGAGAAGTATTGAGAAAGGGATGTGGAGGGAGGAAAGGGTATGGGTGTGGAGGGAGGAGAGGTAGGAGTGTGGAGAGAGAAAGGGTTATTAAGGGTGGGAAGGGTTCGAAGGATATTTGAGAGGACGGAGGGGTATACGAGGAGAGAGGTATGTGGTCATAAGAAGGGATTTGGAGGGAGGGAATAGTTTTAGATAGAGTAGAGAGAGACGTTATGAGGGAGTAAGGGATGTGAAGGGAGGGAGGGGATGGGTTTTGAGGGAGAAGAGGTATAAGAGTTGTGGAGGGAGGAAGGAGAGTTGTTTTGAGGAAAATTGGGATGGGTGCAGAGAGGGAGGTAAGGGAGGGGTGTGGAGAGAGGAAGGACTATGGAGGGAGGGAAGGGGTGGAGGGAGGGAGTGGTGTCAAGGGGTAAGGGGTGTGGAGGTAGGGGAGAGGTGTTGAGGGAGAAGGATGTGGAAAGAGGATGGGGTGTGGAGGGAGGAGATGGTTGTGGAGGTAGAAGCGAGAGGAGTTGAGGGAGAAGAGGGAGGGCTATAAATTGAGGGATGTGGAGAGGGGAAGGGGTGTGGATGGATTGTAGGGGTTTTAATGGAGAAGAGAGAAGGCCATAGAGGGAGAAAGGGGTGTTGGAGGGTTTTGGAGGAAGAAGAGGGGGGTAATAAAGAGGAGGAAGGGGTGTAGAGGGTAGGAGTTTAGCTGAAGTAGAGGGAGAAGTTTTGAGAGAGTAAGGGATGTGGAGGGAGGAAGGGGTATGGGTGTGGAGGGAGGAGAGATAAGAGTGTGGAGAGAGGAAGGGTTATTCGTAAAGAAGAGCCCCAAATCTTCACGATGGCACCCATTCATTATTGAATCTCTCAAAGTTCATAAAGATGAAAATACAGAAGGATTTTTCTTTACATAGGTAAAACTCTAAAAAATCGAGCTTCGAGTAGAAAATACAATGCGCAGAACCCATAAAGGTTAAAAAGGAACTGAATCAAGCTCAAAATCTTCAACAATGGCAGTCATGCAACAAAATTGCTAGGGCTTTGCCAAGAGAGCAAGAGTGAAAATGGAACAATCATAAGGGTTCAAGTTACTTTTACCACACGAGCTCAAGAAGTGAGTTAACAAAACTTAACCACGGTCAAAGAGCCAACTACCAAGCTACAGATCCATGATGGAGATGATCAAGGTACATTCAATCAATGATCAAGAAGCAGTCATAATCAATGTTAACTCAACCAACCCATGGTCAAAAGGTATGTATGTGTCGAAGCCACAAAAACCCTAATTCCACTCAGGTTAGTCTCGAAAGAAGAGCCACCGACAAAGCTCGAGGGGTATGCCATCGTAGAGGAGGGGACAAAATTATCATTTAAATTATTATGTTTTCAACACCATAGTATACGAAATGATCTGAGTCAAATTCAGAAGAAGGCCTCATAAATTTGTGCCATATAAAACAAGCTAAATGATTATTTAATCATAATATGTGTCAAATCAAGGAGTCCATGTTAGGATAAGACTATACCAAAGTGCATGGTCAACATTATTTGACCCCTGATCTATCATTACCACCTTAGTCATGATGGAATATTATTCACATGCACAAGTCAGAGAATACAAGGAATATGTTTAACATGTAATCATGAAGGGGCTAATGATAAAATTGAAATATTTTACCTTGAAAATTGGCTAAATACCTCGTACCCTTAAAGTGGTCAACATAAAAGGTGGTTCTCACATGGGAGCTTAAAACAAAGGTATTATTTTGCTTGCAGAGTTTGAAATTTCACATGCGACCATAAGAGGACAAAATTATGCATGGAGATGTCAACATCAGAGCCTAAGCTTGGAGGTGGTCCCCATCAAGTGGATGCATGGGTGATTTTTTTACAAGTATTGCAGATTAATGGAATTTATTTTGCTCACTCACAGGGAGATGATTTCTTGCATGCCTTCACAAAAGGACAGAACAGATAAGAAGACAAATTTGTATGCACCTAGAAGGAGACTTGCTCATCAAGCAAGGTTTATTATTAGCAAATTATTCATCTATGCTTTTCTTAAAAATAGAAAAGTCAACTTTAGTTTGACTGTATGTAATCAAAGACTATTAATGCCTCTTTGTACTAGTTTGCTTTTTTATTTTTTCCTTTATTTGTTATTAAATAAAGGATAAAAATAGGATGCATGGGCGAGTACAACCTTAGTCTATTTGTAGGAAGGGTGGGTGAATCAATTTTGTTATATATTGTGTGCCTTGGCAAAGCACAAAGAGGACTTTTTAGATATAGGAGTGCTGAAGCAATTTTCTGCCAGTTTTGCCCTTTGAATGTGAAGTATTTTCTACCTTTCCAATTATTTGCAGTCTTGTGTATGTTTTCCATTAATCTTGTGAATGTTGAATTCCCTAATTAATCATCTTACCCTGTTGCAAATTCAGTAATCTCTGCATGATATTAATGTGTATGTGTAACTTAGCAGTATTGTTGTGATTCTATCCCTCAATACATCAAAGTGTTTACCCTTAATTATCTTTAGAAATCTATTGGCCTATGCATCATAATTTCATTCCATATCAATTGTGCATGTACTCAGTCAAATACCTCATAAAAGTTTGGTGTATCACCTTAGTTTTAATTCATTTTTTACAGTCATCTTTTACCCTTAAACACTAGAAATCAGTTTAGGATACATCAATAAGGAACTAGCCTTGATACTGGAGACTCACCTCAAAATAGGTATACCCACAGACTTGAGGTGTTTCCATTATATCTATGAAAAGAGAGATAAAATTTTCAAGCTTAGAACACCTAAAACCATCTCTTTAAAGGGTGCACTTTCAAGAGATAACACGTTTCTACTACAACAACTTTAATTTCACTAGAATCAACCCCTTCGATTGCATTAGGGTTTTCCAACTTAGTTGTAGGAACAAGTTAGGACTCAGGATTTGATTCTCGAGGCTTGTCTAACTATTTGGCTAGGATCTCAAACTCGGTATGAATCCCAAGTTTATTCTTTAGGTTGGCCAAATGGATTTCAAATGGCTTTGGTTTGCCCTGGGCTACCAAAACCTTGCCCAGGTGTAAGAATCTGACCTCTTGGAACAACGTGGAATGGATCACCTTCATTATTTGAATCCATGGTTGACTGAGAATAATTTTTTTATTAGATAAGGTAAAAAGACAAATTTTGAAGGGATCGGGAACCCTGTACAACCGAAATATAAGCAACAAGGCTTAAAGGTGAAACATCAACGAAGAAATCCACACTAGGATAAAGATGAGACAAAACAACCAACCAAAAAAGTAAAAAAAAAAGAAAGGACCCCAAGAGACATGTGAGTCAAAAATCCTTGACCACCCGTATGGAGCAAACCTAACTACCATGGTCCTTTACTCTTTGGGATCTAAGATTCATCTTAAGGGGAGAACCTCCACCTTTACCTTTATTTTTGTTGTTTACCACCTGCCATCCATCACCCCCATTAGGGTCAACATTCTCATCAGGGTGAAAAGGTAGCCAAATTTCAAGCACTTCCTTGTTTATGGGACTCTGAATCTATTTGGGACAAGGAAAATGGGGCATAAAAGATCCACTCTTTTCGTCTAAATGATTAGTAGAGGAAGAGGGGATAACCTCCCCCACCTTCTCCTCATGTTTTTCCTTAATACTAACCAAATAATTTTCAGTATCATTATCCTCAAGTCCATAGACAACAAGATTACCTAGATTAAAATCCTTCCACCAAGAAACCCTTCCTTTAATCTATTTTTTAACCATGTGACAATCAACAACTAGATGTCCAAATGAAAAGCATGTTCTGCATCTAAAAGGAAACCCTTCATAATCTAAATTTTGCATCCATATTGAATCCTTGACCTTGAACTCCATGGTAGCTGGAAAGTCAATAGTCATGTTCATATCCACCAATATGCATGCATATGTGGTGTGATCAAAAGAATAAGTTTTGGGATCAATGGCTAAGAATTTTCCCAATGCATTACCCATAGCTCTTAAGCAATCCTCACTCCAAAAGTGCAGGGGTAGGTATGGCAGCCTAATCTAGGAGGGGTAAATATGGAGGGAAGGTTGTGGAAAGAGGATGGGGTGTGGAGGGAGGAGATGGTTGTGGAGGTAGAAGTAGAGGAGTTGAGGGAGAAGATTGAGGGCTATAAATGGAGGGATGTGGAGAGGGGAAGGGGTGTGGATGGAGTGGAGGGGTTTTAACATAGAAGAGAGAAGGCCATAGAGGAAGAAAGGGGTGTTGAAGGAAGGGTGTTGAGGGGTTTGGAGTGAGAAGAGGGAGTTGTGTCAAGGGAGTAAGGGGTGTAGAGGGAAGGGAGTTGAGGGGATTGGAGGGAGAAGAGGATTGGTTGAGGGAACAAGAGGTGGGAAGATTGAGGGCTAAAGTGGGAGGAAGGGGTGTGGAGGGTAGGATTTTAGCTGAAGTAGAGGGAGAGGTTTTGAGAGAGTAAGAGATGTGGAGGGAGGAAGGGGTATGGGTGTGGAGTGAGGGAGGGGTTTGGATGGAGAAGAGGGAGGGGTAAAGAGGGAGGAAGCGGTGTGGAGGGTAGGAGTTTAGCTGAAGTAGAGGGAGATGTTTTGAGAGAGTAAGGGATGTGGAGGGAGGAAGGGGTATGGGTGTGGATGGAAAAGAGGGATGGGAGTGGAGAGAGGATGGGTTATTGAGGGAGGGAAAGGATTTGAAGGAGATTCGAGAGGAGGGAGGGGTATACTGAGGAGGGAGGTATGTGGACATAAGAAGGCTGTGAAGGGAGGGAATGGTATTAGATAGAGTAGAGAGAGATGTTATGAGGGAGTAAGGGATGTGAAGGGAGGGGAAAGAGGTAGATTTGTGAAGGAAGGAAGGGGTGTGGAGGAAGGAGAGTTATTTAGAGGAAAATTGGGATGGGTGTAGAGGGAGGTAAGGGAGGAGTATGGAGAGAGGAATGACTATGGAGGGAGGGAAGGGGTTTGGGAAGATATTTGAGAAGAGGGGTGGGTATAGTGGGAGGGGTATAGAGGTAGGTAAGGAGTTTTGAGGAAGAAGGGGATGGGTATAGAGGAGGAATGAATGTTGAGGTAAGAAGACGTATGCGGGGAGGGAGTTGTGTTGAGGGATAAGGGGTGTGGAGGTAGGGGAGAGGTGTTGAGGGAGAAGAGGGAGGGGTAAATATGGAGGGAAGGATGTGGAAAGAGGATGGGGTGTAGAGGTAGAAGGATAGGAGTTGAGGTAGAAGAGGGAGGGCTATATATGAAGGGATGTGGAGAGAGGAAGGGGTGTGGATGGAGTGGAGGGGTTTTAACGAGAGAAGAGAGATGGGCATAGAGGTAGAAAGGGGTGTTAAAGGGTGTTGAGGGGTTTTGAGTGAGAAGAGGGAGTTGTGTCAAGGAGTAAGGGGTGTTGATGGGATTGGAGGGAGAAGAGGGAGTGGTGTCGAGGGAGAAAGGGGTATGAAGGGAGAAGGGGTGTGGAGGGGGGGTGAGGAGGTAGGTGAGGAGTTTTGAGGAAGAAGGGGATGGGGGTATAGAGGAGGAATGGATGTTGAGGTAAGAAGAGGTATGGAGGGAGGGAGTTGTGTCGAGGGATAATGGGTGTGGATGTAAGGGAGGGGAAGAGGGAGGGGTAAATGGAGGGAAGGATGTGGAAAGAGGATGCGGGTGTGGAGGGAGGAGATGGTTGTGAAGGTAGAAGGAGAGGAGTTGAGGAATAAGAGGAGAGCTCTATAAATGGAGGGATGTGGAGAAAGGAAGGGTGTGGATGGATAGGAGGGGTTTTAATAGAGAAGAGAGAAAGGCATAGAGAGAGAAAGGGGTGTTGAAGGAAGGGTGTTGAGGGGTTTGGAGTGAGAAGAGGGAGTTGTGTCAAGGGGAGTAAGGGGTGTAGGGAAGGGAGTTGAGGGGATTGGAGGGAGAAGAGGGAGTGGTGTCGAGGGAGCAAGAGGTGTGGAGGGAGGGGTATAGATGGAGGGAGGGATGTGGAGGGAGAAGAGGGAGGGGTAAAGAGTGAGGAACGGGTGTGGAGGGTAGGAATTAGCTAAAGTAGAGGGAGAGGTTTTGAGAGAGTAATAGATGTGGAGGGAGGAAGGGTATGGGTGTGGAGGGAGGGGGGTTTGGATAGAGAAGAGGGAGGGGTAAAGAGGGAGGAAGGGGTGTGGAGGGTAGGAATTTAGCTGAAGTAGAGGGAGAGGTTTGAGAGAGTAAGGGATGTGGAGGGAGGAAGGGGTATGGGTGTGGACGGAAAAGAGGGATGGGAGGGAGAGAGAAAGGATTATTGAGGG
Source organism: Taxus wallichiana var. yunnanensis (assembly GCA_018340775.1). Lineage (NCBI taxonomy): Eukaryota > Viridiplantae > Streptophyta > Pinopsida > Cupressales > Taxaceae > Taxus > Taxus wallichiana. The sequence continues at coordinate 1,025,430,407 of CM031242.1, forward strand.
AGGGAAGGGGTTTGAAGGAGATTCAAGAGAGAGGAGGTGTATACAGGGAGGGAGGTATGTGGACATAAGAAGGGTTGTGGAGGGAGGGAATGGTTTTAGATAGAGTAGAGAGAGATGTTATGAGGGAGTAAGGGATGTGAAGGAAGGGAGAAAAGGTAGTGTTGTGGAGGGAGGAAGGGGTGTGGAGGAAAACGGGATGGGTGCGAGAGAGGGAGGTAAGGGAGGGGTATGGAGAGAGGAATGACTATGGAGGGAGGGAAGTGGTTTGGGAAGATATTCGAGAAGAGGGGTGGGTATAGATGGAGGGATGTGGATAGAGGAAGGGGTATGGAGGTAGGTGAGTAGTTTTGAGGAAGAAGGGGGATGGGTATAGAGGGAGGAATGAATGTTGAGGTAAGAAGAGGTATGGAGGGAGGGGAGTGGTGTCGAGGGATAAGGGGTGTGGAGGTAGGGGAGAGGTGTTGAGGGAGAAGAGGGAGGGGTAAATATGGAGGGAAGGATGTGGAAACAGGATGGGGTGTGGAGGTAGAAGGAGAGGAGTTGATGGAGAAGAGGGAGGGCTATATATGGAGGTTTGTGGAGAGAGGAAGGTGTGTGGATGGAGTGGAGGGGTTTTAACGGAGAAGAGAGATAGGCATAGAGGGAGAGAGGGGTGTTGAGGAAGGGTGTTGAGGGTTTTGAGTGAGAAGAGGGAGTTGTGTCAAGGAGTAAGGGGTGTTGAGGAGAGGAGTTGAGGAGATTGGAGGGAGAAGAGGGGGTGGTGTCGAGGAGCAAGGGGTATAAAAGGGTGGAAGAGGTATGGAGGGAGGGGTATAGATGGAGGGAGGGTATGGAGGTAGGTGAGGAGTTTTGTGGAAGAAAGGGGATGGGTATAGAGGGAGGAATGGATGTTGAGCGAAGAAGAGGTATGGAGGGAGGGGAGTGGTGTCGAGGGATAAGGGCTATGGATGTAGGGGGAGAGGTGTTGAGGGAGAAGAGGGAGGGGTAAATATGGAGGGAAGGATGTCGAAAGAGGATGGGGTGTGGAGGAGGAGATAGTTGTGAGGAGTAGGAGTGGAGTTGAGAGAGAAGAGGGAGGGCTATAAATGGAGGGATGTGGAGAGTGGAAGGGGTGTTAATAGAGAAGAGAGATGGGCATAGAGGGAGAAAGGGGTGTTGAGGGTTTGGAGTGAGAAGAGGGATTTGTGTCAAGGGAGTAAGGGGTGTTGAGGGAGGGAGTTGAGGGGTTTGGAGGGAGAAGAGGAGTGGTGTCGAGGAGCAAGGGGTATAGATGGAAGGGAGGAAGGGGTGTGGAGGGAGCATTATAGATGGAAGGAGGGATGTGGAGAGAGGAAGGGGTGTGGATGTAAGGTAGGGGTTTTCAAGGAGAAGTGGGATGGGTATAGAGGGAGGAAGGAATATGGATGAAAGTAGGGGTGTGTAGTGAGGGAGTGCATGTGTTTGGAGAAATAATAGGGAGGTGTGTTAAGGGAATAAGGGAATAATGGGAGGTGTGTTAAGGGAAGATATGTGGAGGTAGTAGGAGGATTTTGGAGGGAGTAAGGGTTGTGGAGAAAAGGTAGGTCCCATTTAGAGGGAGAAATGGAAGGGGTGTGGAGGGAGAAGAGGGAGGGTTGTGCGAGGCTAGAAGGGGTGGTGAGGAAGAAGAGGGGTTTGAAAGGATAAGAGGGGAAGAAGTGGAAAGAGAAGAGGGAGGTTTGTTGAGGGAGGAAGATTTGTGGAAATAGAAGTTATAGGGGTGTGGAGGGAGGGTTGTAGAGGCTAGAAGTGGTGGTGAGGGAAGAAGGTATGTCGAGGAGAGAAGAGGATTTTGATGAAGAAAGTGGAGGGGATATGAGGGAGTATATGGAGGGTGTGGATAGAGGAAATGGCGTGGATGGAGAAGAGGGGTTTGGAAGGAGTAGAGGAGGGGGCTGGAGGGAGAAGAGGGAGGGGTGTGGAGGGAGGAAGGGGTTTAGATAGGGGAAAGGGTTTGAAGGAGGGGAGGGGTGCGGAGGGAGGAAGGGGTCTTGATGGAGGAGATTGGTTTGTATGGAGAAGAGGTGTTGGTCTTAAGTGGGACGAGGGAGGGGTGTTGAGGGAGTCGAGAGAGGGGTGTGGAGGGTCGAATGTGTTTAAATAGAAGGGAGGCTTGTAAAGGGAGGAAGGGGTGTGGAGGGATAAGATAGAGGCATGTGTAGGGGAGGAAAGGGTGTAAAGGGAGAAGAGGGGTTTAGAGGAAGAAGATGTGGAGGTATGGAGGAAAAGTGGGATGGGTGGTGGAGGGAGAAGAGGTAGGAAGGGGTTCGAGATAGAGGGAAGAGTTTTGAGAGAGGGAGAGGTGTGAAAGGAGGAAGGGGTGTGAAAGTAAAGGGATTTGGACAGAGAAGGACAAGTGTGGACGTAGAAGAGGAACAATGTGGATGAAAAGAGAGTGGGGTGTGGAGGGAGGAAGGGAGAAGATTGATTTTGAAGGAGAAGAGTGAGGGCGTGGATGGAGAAGAGGGAAGGGTGTTGAGGGAGAAGAGGGATTTGAAAGGGGAAGGGGGAGGGGTATGGAGGGAATAAAGGGAGGGGTTTGTAGAGGATTTGGTGTGGAAGGAAGAAGGGGTATGGAGGGAGAAGATGGAGGGGTGTGGAGTAAGGAAGGGGTTATGATAGAAGGAAGCGTTTTGATGGAGAGGAGGTTTGTCGAAGGATGAAGCAATTTAGAGGGAGGATGAAGTTTGGGGAGTAAAAGTGTGGGAGGAGGAGAGGGGTTTAGACAGAGAAGAGGGATGGTTGGGGAGGGAGACAAGGAATGGGTGTTGAGGAAGATAAGTGAGGTGTATGGAAGGAGCAATTGGTATGGAGGGAGTGGAGGGGTTTTGAGAGAGAAGAGGGAGGGTTTTGGAGGAAGGAGGGGTGTGGAGGGAGGAAGGGGCATGGGTGTGGATAGAAAAGATCTGGGGTTTACATGATCAGGGTTTTGTTGTGGTAGATGGAGACATTCAATAACGTTGTCACGATGTTCTCTTGAGTTTTGACATCTTCTGATAAGAAAAGGGGCACCAAAAAGGGAATTGCCATAGCCTCGGCAATGCAGGCACGCTTGTCCATCCCGTACTTTACAAGGTGACATGGCTCGTAGCTGACCTAGTTTTTAACTTTGGTAGTGTCGCTACAAAGCTTTTCGACAAGGAAAACCATAGTTAGCTTCACGGCTTCCAACACCACCCTCATGCTTCTCCAATCTCTCGAATGAATCCCCATGATCATCCCACCACTATTGTATCTAGTTCTGCAATGTCTAGTTTGAAATGAGATTGGTAAGTAACGGAGCCTACCCACTCTTCAAGAGTTCCCTTGTCAATATAATGGGTTATGAAAAACCATTCCTACGTGCCAACCTAACCATTAGAGCTCCGCTCGTAACTCTCCTAGTTGTAAATCCACTCAATGTTGATGTGTCGTTTACCTCCCTGTCAGTTGTGATTGATGCAATGTGAGTCTCATGGCTAGCACAATCTATTTTGTCCACGTATAATATCCCACAAATATTCTTGGGTTTTTTGTTGCTTCCAATTTAAATACTCATCAAGGCTAAGTTTTCATTTAACACATCATTTAGGGCAGCCAACATGCCAACATCAATACATGTGTTCTCAATCGTAAAAAAACCTTATACATTTCCAACCTGGCCATTGGAGCTCCACTCACAACTTTCCCAGCCACAAATCTACCCAATGTTGATGTGTCCTTTAACTCCCTTCTAGCTACTGAGGATGCATTATGAGTCTCGTCACCGTCCCAATCATGTGGTGAGTGGTAGTTTGGTGTGGCGGTCACATTCAATGAACCATAATAAGTCATGTATCCCTTTCTCCTTCTTCATAATCAATGCGTTCAAGCAGATTGTGCTTTGACATCCTCCATACTACCCTTATCACCTTTTTATTTCACTGATGTTGTCATGTGCAGGAGGGGTTTTTCCCCTTGTATACATGACTTTACAAAGGGAGGGGTTTGTAGAGGATTTTCAAAGCGTAAATATTGGAAAATAAAAATAAAAATTATTAATTACTTTTTATTTCAACCCCTTGATAAAATGTTTCACCACTTTAATACAAAATGCACCAATCGTGTAAATTGTTTTGAAGGTGGGGTTGAACCATGCATACCGAATGTATTTAGCAAAACATGTAATTCCTAGCAAGGATATTCACGATTTCAAAAGTTGATTTGCATAGATACCAAACTAGATTGTTTAAAATAAGTGGCTACTAAATGAAAAAATAGCCTTTTTCTTGAAGACAACGCAGTCTGATAGGATAGAGAAGACAACACAGTCTGTTCCAAGATTTGAAGCTCAATACGACATTGTCAAATGTAAGATTTGATCTCATTCCGTAGATTTAACATAAATAGTAACAACCACACAAGTTGCATTACAAGTTGCAAGTATAAAGCATTTAACGTCGTTGTAAGTATTGCACACAGATATCGATCCATAAAGAATATACATATGGATTTGAATGATGGTAAGTACTTACAAGCAATAAAGAAATTTTCGAGTAGTTAAATCTCAAAACAGGTTGTACACTCAGAATGTGATGTGATTTGACACTAATTATTTGATTCATGATATTTTAATTATTCAATTCATAGACTAGAGTTTACATTTATGAATTTGATGAGCTCTTGAATATTAATATTTTAATCTTATTCATCTATAACTCCTTAAAGTCTCTTTACCTGCTTTCACTCTAATAACCCTATCAACTATGAGTAGCTATCATAACTCGTACTCTCCTACACACTTGTTCTCACAAATACATTAACTCACTCAATAATATTGAAAGAAAGGAATGTCATGAAGAAATTAAGAAATTAATCCAAGGAGGATTTATCAAAGAATCTAACTCCTCTTGGGCATGTGCAACCTTTTATGTAAATAAAAGGAGTGAACATGTTCATCAAAAGAAAAGGCTTGTTGTTGATTACAAACCCTTGAATAAGTTTGTAAAAGTTGTACAACATCCTATTCCTAGCTAAGGATGATCTATTATCCAGAATCAAAGGTAAATTTCTAGTAGATTTAAAATCAAGATCATTTCTAGGCATTGTATATAATCATGATGAGAGGTTGATGTTATAACACTCTTTGAGTTTAAATATTTTCTTTTGGAATCAATTGAGTCATCTTCTTGAGTTGACTTTATGATGTTTGCATTGGTATTACCTTACTAGCAATCGTACACAAGCATTGCGATGTGAACACAGAAAGGGGGATGGAGTGAGAGAATGCAAGAAAAGTATGGAAAGGACGGAAATAGGGGACGAAGGTCGGGAATAAAGAAGATGGGAAACTGATTGGAAGTGAAATTGTAGACACCAAATTTGTGTCATTACGATAATGATATAAAAAGATCCCATGGGGAAACATCCTAACCTCATCACCTAAACCTTACACAATTATTTATTAATTACCTTATAATTAATAAATCACATACATCATACCTGCCAATCATAAATGTTACCTCATCATGACCTAATAATCCAAAACTAGCCTAATTAAGACCTATAACTTGGTATTCCACAATGACTAATTACTCCTCATAAAAACCAACTTTTAACCATTGATTTTATAAAGCCCGCAAAATCCCTCGGAAGAAAAGGAGGGAGATGATCGATACCGGTTCCTATCCGATGCCATTAATTAAGTTTCCTGTAAATGACCACTTCCAACCAAAAACAAAGGATCGGATTTTCATTAGAAATCATCGAGAGAATTAATTATTTAGACAAAGTGGAGAAGCAGGAAGTATTTTAGATAAGAACATCAAATCAATAATGATTTTTAAGGCATCGATTTCGAAGAGGAGATAAGTCATCTTGATGAGATCTAACTTGGGTCCTGTTTTCATTTCATTATTCTGAAAATTTGCACCTGCATTAGGGACAAGTAAGTAGTGTTTATATGTTTAAGCACCATTTTCTTGAACCTTGATTAATAATAATCATAAGTTTATTCCTTTCATTGAACATGCACTTAACCTTCACCCATACATCCCGATATTGCCCAGAAAGGCCATTTTACCACACTCGAGTCTTCCCATCCTCCCATCATGACCATCTTAAGGTCCCACAATCACTTTATCAACCAAAAATCTGAAGCAGGTAATGGTAAATTTATCCCCAAGAGTTAATCGTAACCGTGAGAATATATGATGTATCGGTCACCATGACTTATACCACAAAGGGGATGATCCGAGATCTGGTTTATCCTCTAACTCAATTGGATGTATCAACGACATTCCTCCGAACCAACAATGTGACGCTTCCTTATTGAAGTTTAGCTCCTATTGCGAGGAGATAAATCGAGATTTTGCAATAGCTTTAAAATTATCATTTGTGTTAAATCATATTAAAAGGAACGCCACCACCAAAGGAAGTTTTATATTTCTGGGCTAAGGTGAGATCCCTCATTATTGTCTAATTAAAAAGTGGTCTATTCTTACTTGCAGTAGTCCTTCCAAGACAAAAAGGAGTTACGTTGATCTATTTCTCAAACGCGCACACCATCTCAACATTCAATAGGTATTCCTCCTGGAAAAGCCCTAACCCTTATCTCTGTTTCAAAGTAGAATGATAGGATAAGAAGTCTAGGCAGAGGAAACAGAAACCTAGAAATAAATATGAAAATAGTATAATGATATAAAAAGATGTGGGGGAAACATTAAACATTGAATGAAGTAAAGAAGTTATAAAGCGTAGATCGCTACTTCATGAATAATAAATGTTATTCATCATAATTAAAAGAATAGTTGAAACATAAGATTTATAAAAAAATATGAACATGAATTAATTTTATGCAATATGCAACATATTTAACCATTAGTTTTTATAAACAAAAGAATAAGAGTATCTATATTATTTTTAATTTTAATTTTTAATTTTTATTAATTTATTTTTTGTTTTTTATTTTAATAATTTTTTAATAAATTATTGATTTTTATTTTTAGAAATTTTTTATCAATTTTTATTAATTATTTATGTATTTAATTAAGTTGTATTTTAATAAAATTCAAACTTGTATTCATTTTTATATATTTTTTATTAGTTCTTATCAATTTCGAGTACCTATTTTTATAATTTCAAAATTTTAATTTTCAATTCTTGAGTTTTTTTATTTTTATTTTTTTAAATTTGAATTTTTATTAATAAGGTAAAAATGGTTTGGTTTTGAGGGGACCAAAAAAAACCCATACAAAAGAGCAAAAGATAAATCATTTAGAACCCAGATAGAAAGCCTCTACCAATGGCATACCAATACAACAGACCACGAGAGGTCCCGACCGATCAATAAAAATGAAAGGTCCCCGAGACCCCGAAACAAAGTTCTTCAAGAACCAACAACACCCCGGAATGACTATGAGTATTACAATACAAGTTTCAGCTGGACCACCATCCACCCACCTCCATCATTCCCGAGATCTAATGAGTCATTGAGATCCACCACTAAGTGCCTACATTCTTTTGCCAACATTCCTCCTTCAATCTAATTTTGTCTTGCATTAAATTCTAGGGATTTTGTTCCGATGCATTCGTGTTTAATTCAAAATTTGAAAAATCCCCGTTATTTCACTCCCCACGTCACCTCCACTACCAACATTCAGTCCATTATACAAGGCAACATCCATGAGGGATACCCCCACCCTTTGTCTACTATAACTACGTTGACTATTTTCAAACCTGACACTTACGACTACCCGGGAGAGATATTTAATGGAAAATTTGAATTTGAAGTTGGTGGCCGAGACACCGGTGCACCACATCTTGCCACCGGGGACACCCTGGAAACCTGCATGAATCTCATGGCCTCCACACAAGTAACAAGTAATGGAAAGGTCAATGGTTGATCCAAAGTGCAGGCCACGACTTCACTATCCTCCTTTTCTCTGTCGTTTTCTTTGCACAACTCTTTAACAGGAAGTTCCTCATCGTCATCCTCCTCTGTAGTGATTTCTACAGTCAGTGATTCAACTGGTAATATATCCTCAAGCTGAACTACAAGTCTAGGACAAGCCCCAAGCTTCATCGTCTGGGAGGGCGTAGATTCACTACAACAAGATGAAACCTCAAACCCAATGCACCTACAAGTTTCACAAATAACCCTTGATTTCTCTATAACAATCCCCTATTCAACTTTGTATTTTGAGGTATTCAGAAATATTTTATTTGGCACCTGGCCTCCAAAAGGGACGTTAATGCACAATTGATCAAAGATTAATTGTGAATGGTTTCTTATCGTAGGGTCCACAACAATTAGCACCCCCATGGACCTGGCAATGCCTAGGAAGACATCCAAATCCCACAATTCGAGAGGCAGGACAGGCAGGCGGATCCACACATGGTGCCACCTACAAATGCTAAGAGTTGTTTTTCCGTAAACCATGGTCCTTCAATAGGAAATCATTGCAAATCCTCATTCTTTTGGAAGCTAAAGAGGAAGTTGTCCCCCCCAATGCTCTCACATCAAGCCTACAGGCCCATTTCCTCTTGCACCATTCCCTAAAAAAATAAATGTTAGGCCTCAATCCAGCATATCTTCCTACAGCTACACACTTGAGACTACTTCTTGCTCCATCCACCAACTCCTCAGGGATCGCTAGTTGTGGATCACCCTCAACCCATGAAGGTAAGATCTTCAACGGCTCCCTATTAGTGCCTCCAAACACACGCAAGGCCCATGATCTAGCCATGACCACATAATCATCCTTCGTAGACCCTGTTTTGCTGATAATGTAGCCAAATTCTGAACACACTCAATATACTGCAAATGAATTGAACTCAAAAGAAAATAGATCTCCTTCTTCGTTATTGAATCATCAATTACAATGTTTCCTAAATAAGAAAACAACTTCCAACTCAATTTTCCTACCAAACTCTAACTAACTTTGACTAAATCTACTCTTGGTGGTGGAAATTACTATTTTTAACAATTTACTAGAACCTGCTATTCTTAGTAAGTTTGCATGCTTATTCATACGGGCACAAAATTGCCATGCATATTCTACATTCTTAAATTAGAGGAATTGTCAACTTTCGAACTCATAATGCATCTACGAGACTAACATTAAATAATGCCCTAAAATAGGAAAAACTGAATTACAAATTAAATCCTAATTTATGGCCCTCAAATGGTGGAATTCAGGCCCGAAAATGTGCCAAAATGTGCTCCAACTAGTAGGTTTAGTTGATTGGTGTGTTCGTCTCATCGAGATAGAAGGTTAAAAAAATGGACCCAATCGGACACCCGGAGCACAAGTTATGACATTTTCAAGTTTCTATTAATTTTAGCGCATCATTCTCCCTTGCTTGAAAAAAACGCAACTCCTACAAGTTTTCTTCAAATTTATGTCATTTATATACATCCATCTTCTTAATCTGCCACTATGTGACCCATGTGTTGTCCTCTTGTTCCAATCATTTCCAATGTACCAAATATTTGTTGTATTTCTCATGTCGTGTGTGCATTGTTTTCTTGTCTAGAATATGATCCACTTCTTCTTTCTTATTCACCGAAACCTACTACCTCCAATCTACTACTTCGTCACTAACATCCCCTTTTGCACTATCCCCATGAAAAGAATATAAGTCTGAAACATTAAACACTGGAGAAATATCAAAATTCCCTAACAATTCTACCTCATAAGCATTATCATTTATTTTTTCATGATTGTGCAGGGACCAATCTTCTTGTACTTCAGCTTGTTATAGGTTCCTTTTGGAAACATTTCCTTTAGTACGTATAACATAACCAACTCACCCACTGTAAATACCTTTCTCCGTCTGTGCACATATGTTATTTCCTTATACTTGTCATTATTGTTCTGTAACTTCTTCCTGCAATTATTGTATATGTTCGGCAAATGCTTCTGCATCATCACTGACTCTGCCATCAACTAGTAGTTGTACCAAATCTAACACCTTGTTTGCATTACTCTCATACACAATAGAAAATGGATAATTTCTTGTGGATCTATTTTTGAAGCTTTTATAAGCAAACTAGGCTTGTGGTAATGCTAAGTTCCATTGTTTTGGCTTTTCCCCAACTATGCACCTAAATAGGTTTCCCAAACTCCTATTTACCACCTCTGTTGGCCCATCAGTCTGAGGATGATAGGCATTGTTGAACTGTAGTTTAGTTCCCAACTTCTTCCATAAAGTCCTCCAGAAGTGACTCAAGAACCTTGTGTCCCAATCTGAAGTAGTGGTTTTTGGAACACCATGCAAACGAACAACTCTAAAAAACAAATTTGCTACTCCTGTCACATCACTAGTTTTCTTGCAGGAAATAAAATGAACCATTTTAGAAAACCTATCAACAACCACAAAAATTGAGTCCTTACCTCATGTTTTTGCTAATCCTAAAACAAAATCCATACTCAAATTTTTCCACGACCCTTTGGGAACAGGTAACAGCATATACAACCCTGTATTATGTGAATGGCCTTTCGAGACTTTGGCAAATTCAACACCTCTCCAAATATATTACCACATCTCTTTTCAACTTTGGCCAATAGTATTTCTCCACTACTAAGGTTATCATCTTATCCTTACCAAAAAGCTCAGTCAATCCTCCACTATGCAGCTCTTTCACTATACTCTCTCTCATAGACGCAACTGGAATACATAGTTGGCGTCCCTTGAATAGATAGCCATCATGTAAAAGGTACTCATCCTAGACATCACCTGCATTGTCTGACAATGGATGACTTAACCTTTCAAAAATATTATTGAAATCGAGATCAAAAGAATACAATCCTTTATTGCTTCAAAACCAACCACCTCATTTTCCATAGTTATAAATAGAGTCACATGCCTACTCAATGCATCCACAACTTGATTCTGCTTTCCTCATTTATGCTTTAGAGAAAAGGTATAACCTTGCAAAAATGATACCCACTTTGCATGCATGCTATTCAACTTCTTTTGTATATTCACATATTTCAAGGCTATGTGGTCTATAAATAACACAAACTCCTTAGGCACTAAGTAATGCCTCCAATGCCTCAATGCTTGTACAATTGCATAAAATTCCACATCATAAGTAGAGTAGTTCTTTCTTACATCATTCAGTTTCTCACTAAAAAAATCTATTGGTTTTTCGCCTTGACTTAGGACAACACCAATACCCACATGTGAGGTGTCACAATCAACCTCAAACACTTTATCAAAATCTGGTAGTGCCAAAATAGGTGCATCTGTTACCTTCTTATTCAAGAACTAAAAGTTATCCCCTTTTGCCTTTGTCCACAAAAATTCCCTTCCTTTTGTGCAATCTATTATAGGTGCTACAATACTGCTGAAATTTTTACTAAAATTTCTCTTAAATGTTGTTAAACCATGAAAGCTTCTTACCTCTCTTATACTCCATGGAGTAGGCCATTCAATAATTTCCTTTATCTTCTCATAGTCCATTTGTACCCCATTTGTTGAAATAATAAAACCCAAAAATACCAAACTATCTTGCATAAACACGCACTTCTTCATATTTGCATAGATCTTCTCTTTCCTTAACACTTTAAATATCACCTTCAGATGTCTCAAATGCTTTTCTTTAGTTTTATTGAAAATCAAGATATCATCAACATAAACCACAATAAACTGACCATTGTACTCCTACAGCACAGTGTTCATCAACCTCATAAAAGTGCTAGGTGCATTAGACAACCCAAATGGCATCACCATCCACTCATATAATTCATTCCCTATTTAGAATGTTGTTTTCCAGTCATCTCCTCTTATCAGAATATGAAGGTAACCACTTCAAAGATCAATTCTTGTGAAATACCTAAATCCAACAAGCATCCATTATATCATCAAGGTGAGGTATTAGGAACCTATATTTGATTGTAATTTTATTGATTGCTTTGGTATCCATGCACATTGTCCATGTTCCATCCTTCTTTGGAGTTAATAAAGTCAGGGTTGCACACGGGTTCATGCTCTCCCTCACTACTCCCTTTCTCATGAGCGATGTCGTTTGCTTTTTCAATTCTACATGCAATTTCGGGTTCATCCTATAAGTCCCTTGATTTGGGAGTGACGACCTTGGGATCAAATAAATATGGTGTTGAATATCTCTTTTTAGTGGTAATCCATCTAGTAGCTCAACAAGAATAACATCAAAAAATTATTCTATTAATTTTGTTACTTCTACTAGTATTTGTGCACTTACAAGTTCATCATTTTTGTGACTAGTGCATTACAAAACCTAGTTACCTTTGTCTCCTTCACAAATTCTTTTGCAGAAAGCATATTTTCAGCATTTCTCTCTTCCTTCAGAGGTAGCAAAACTATTTTAGTTCCCTTCTTCCAGACAAGTGTAAGTATTCTTTCCCCAGTCATGAATAGCTTTCCTATCAAATTGTCATGGTCTTCCTAGTAGCATATGACATGCATCCATAAGAATAACATCACACCAAATCTCATCCTTATAACTTTTCCCAATAGAAAAACTTATTAAACATCTCTTATCAACAGTAACTTCATTACCCTTCTTAAACCATGCATTACAGTAAGGGTTAGGATTCTTCTAACAATGCAAGCCTAGTTTCTCAACCATTCCATTTGAAACCATGTTCTCACAACTACCACCATCAATAATAATATTACATGTCTTTCCTCCTGAAGTGCATCTTGTTATGAAGATATTTGTACGTAGCCATGCATCCCCCTTGATATATTTTCTTGGAGCAATTATTGTCCTTTTAATCATCAAATTTTCTCACACATCTAGTGGAATTTCTAGGTCATGTTCATCTTTTTCTTGTCCAGCTTCAACAATATTTACCCTAGGAGTCATATCAACAAAAAAACTCAACTATTTCATTTTTATCGTGTTCTCACAACTACCACCATCAATAATAACACTACATGCATTTACTCCTGAAGTGCATCTTGTTATGAAGATATTTGAATGTAGCCATGCATCCCAATTCTAGTAACACAACAATTTTTGTAACACATAAACTTATAGAAAGGAATAAAATTATATTTAAACACAAGAAACTTCTCAATCGAACTACGGAAATTCATACCTAAAATTTAGTTTTAGCCTCAAATTAAAATTTCATACCTAACGCATCGCTAAACAGAAGTCTGCCAATCCCAATTAGATAAAAGTTTGACAAACACAATCAAACAAAATTCCCAGAGCCATGCAGAAGAAAACTAAAGTTTATGTACTTAATTGAAATATACAATAAAACTTCAGAATTAAAAGACAGGGAAAATATTTTCTTCAGTCTTTTTACTGCACAAAATGCAAGCATATATGATACCTGAACATGTTATCACCATCTCCCACAACGCGCATGTGCAAAGATTCACCACCTGCCAACATGTGTAATGCACCATCAAATATCTCACTGAACCCTCCAATAGATAATAGATGTTTCCTTAAAAAATAGTGACTATATAACATAATTATGTTTCCTACCAAATCATAGTAACTTGTGTAGAAAAAGTTTAGAACATAAAAACTTGATTTGAAATAGGCATACTGTCTGACAAAAAATAACACTCAGGGGTATTCTATCAAATGTTTAAACTGCAAATATAACAGAGACAAATATAATACATTTCATATGCTAAAATAAACAGGAACAAGCTGGTATATACAGTTATAGCCATTAAATTAAAAGACAATGAAAAATAATATACAGATAGATTCCATTATGAATGGTAGAAGGCGCTGTAAATAGCCAAATAAAAATCCAAGGTTAAATTTGCTAGAATGGATGATTTCGCAAAATAACAGATTGTAAAATGGATGCAAAAGAGAGAATAAAGGTCTGTTATGCAAACACCATAGCCTAATAGAAACTACCTAAAACAATAGCAATTTCTTAATTAGATCTGGTGGCTGTGAATGCTTTTCAGGCACACAAAAATTGTGAATTAAACAAGTAAATACACAATTTGTAAAAATTCCACCCTGCATAAAATACGGGGCATATGTCACACATGTACAGGACTTGGGCCCCCTCACAATCAGACATCTCACTAAACCTTGAAACTTAACACAAGACACATATAACAAAACAAACCCTTCCGCATGCCATTAAAAATCCTACACAAATGTTAGATAAAACTTAAAAGATGACATTAGCCCTTCTGCATATCAAAGTACGCTAAAGACAACTTTAAAATTGATTTAAAAAAGAGAAAAAATGAACAGGCCTAATCAATTAAGTAGAATCATTCTTACCGTGTGAAATTAAGCAGAAAATCCGAATGTTGCCCGTGATATTCTGGTCATACTCGGCACTCCAGTGACGGCTTCAAAATATAGACAACATACAAGGACAAAAATAACACAAACATCTACCCAACAACACAGGCATGAAACGCACAAAACTAGACCACAAACCTCAGAAAATGGAGATGAAAATCATACACAAACAATAAGACCAAAAACTTCACAACACATGAACAAAGACACACAAACTTTGAAAGAATATTTGGGGGAAATGATTTTAATAGCTCGCACACATCAACGGCTCTTCCCAGTCCCACCGACATATGCTTTCCAGCTGGCCACCACATTAACTTTTGTACCGTTTCGTTTTGCTCGTTGAAGCTTTTGAAACGTGTCACGTCTTCATTAATACTTATCCTTTCCCATAACATTTATGCATGCTGTGTAAATTTGGTGTACCTAAATTTGGCAGCTATGTGTGCGCATTATTAAATTTAAAGGAGGTGCAATCAGGCCTATGAGATGTGAGATTTGACGCTTGTCCATATGCTTATTCTTTTCCTACTCGTCTAAATTTGGCGGCTGCTTGCTTATTACTTCCTTCGTTTTGGTTGGTTATATACCCTTCACCTTACTTTATTATTTCAACAATTTTAGGTCAATCATATTTTTCAAAAAAATTGGTTAGAGTCCACATTTTTAATATTTGGATATTGAATATATTAATTTGTAATATTATAATTATTATATAATAAATGATTTATTTTTGTATGTATTGGTTGTTTTATAATGACATGATCATTTTTAGGCCTTATTCCAGTGCACAATTTTTTTATTTTTTCTAAACAAATATTAACACTAACAATTGCACCAAGTGTGTAATGGACATGGCCGAGGAACAATACAAGTGTGCATTTATGATGGGAATAGAAAAAAATGATTATGAATTTTGTTGTGCAAGAATTATCTCTTCAATTAACAAACACACAGTTATGTACGTAGATGAATGTTGTTTCTCCCAATGATTATTAGTGTCTTAAATCTGTATTTTACAATATACAATGCAACTTATAAGCAACAAGTATAGCTTGTGAATTAAACATGGGACTAATGA
Source organism: Taxus wallichiana var. yunnanensis (assembly GCA_018340775.1). Lineage (NCBI taxonomy): Eukaryota > Viridiplantae > Streptophyta > Pinopsida > Cupressales > Taxaceae > Taxus > Taxus wallichiana. Next base: position 1,025,445,751 of record CM031242.1, read on the forward strand.
AAAATATTTATTCAACACGATGCAATTGATTTTATTAAATTAAATAATTTTATATTAGGATTATACAAGGAAATATTAAGAAATTATTGCAATTTGGCCATAGAAGGCTATAAAATTTAAAACATTTTCTTTTCTTTACTTGTTAGATAGGGTATACACTACAACTGTAATCCACAACATGACATTTGGCACCACATTCAACAAGGCCATGAATGTCATATACTGCCGAAGCCATTGCAAAATTGAAATTGTAGATATCCATGACCAGTGTCTTAGACATAGTTATATAAATCATTTTGTAACGGCTCTTACATCTAAGAGTCATTCCCCAACAGTCACCTTTATAGTTGTCTATTATTTTTGAGTCACTTCTTCTAGATGGTTAGTTTATTATGAGGCATGCATACGTTTTATTTAGTAGAATAATTTGAGATAATCAAAATTAAACATAAACCATTATGACTACCCATGGTGGGAGAATATGCTTTAAAATTGATTTATGAGCTCCCCTCGCCAATAAATAAATCTCAAAAAATCATAATGTATGTTCTTTGTGCCCTTCGTAAAAAGTTTTTAAAGCATTTTAACCATTGTTTCATCGTAGGGAAGTATGGTTATTACTAAGTGTTGGCATCCAAATTGATTCTCCCTTGGAGACCGAGCAACATCACAAATTTAGCAAGACATTGAGAGACAAACATATCATATTATGAGTCATTTTTGTAGCCAAGGAGGGGATTCATCTGACTCTTTGTCACTCGGGCATCGGAGAAATGGATAGCACCTTCATTAAGGATTTGATCTATCCTCACTGCTTTAGGTCATGCCTTTCGACCAGGGTGAGAGGACCCGTTTTGTAACCTCTATTGGTGAAGGAGAATGAAGATATCCTTCTTTACACAAACTTGACAGGAAACCTTGAGAAAATATGATCAATGCACCACAATTTAACTCTCACGAGTTGTCACTTCTAAAGAATGGTGATATTTCCTAAACAAGGTTTAAGGTTACTAAAGACATTATGGAATCTTGATTACTTCTGCATATTTTGGTAGTATAATTTGTTCATTCATGGATACCATAGTGCAGACATGGGTATTTCAGGTGGGATTCATGGTTATTTGAAATTTATTGGTGGGAGTTAAGCAGGATAAAGTTGATTATACCCAATCTTTGAGAACCTTCACAACATTTGGAAAACTAAATGATAGAATGCTTCAGAATAGCAACAACATTCCTTCAACTAGAAAGTGTACATCAATGGGGGCCCAAATTTGCACAGTTTCACACAATATTTGAGAATTCAAAATGAAGGCTCGAGCTAAAGACTCAATTAAACACTAAAGACCCCTCGTTCCTCACGCCTAAGATGCACTCAAAGGCTTACATATAATCTTTATCAACAAAATAACAATAAAGTGATTTGAAATTGTTTATTTCACTACAAGATGAAGGTTCTTCTCGTAATGAAATTACAAATGCCACTAAACTATCACAGGGATGAGATCCTATGTGATGTAGAGGAAATTTAACACAAGATTGCAATCGGAACAAGAAAAACTACTTGCATACATTCTGAAATAAAGCAGACACAAATTTGCCCAAGATTGACATAGATTAATTCGAAGTTGATTAGATTCATCAGTAGGGGAAATTTTCTTTGAATATTCTCAGAGCTTGTCAATGGCTATACACTTGCAACCAACTTGACGTGATTGAAATCTAAAACACAAGAAATTAACAGGTTTCTCATATTGGTCTCTCAGGAAGATAGGCTTTCTCAAATTTTCTCATAACGTTTAACACCCGACCCTTTGCAAGAGTATTCTCATTACATTTATTCATTTCACTCACTCACTCATCCCAAATTTTCCCCCAAAAAGAAGAATATTTAAGGAACCTTTGCTTGTTACCAATTTGTCTCATAAAGTGACTTTTAACAAATTTACACCCGTAACTGTCAGGTGGACAAATCATGAACTGATCACGTTTCTCCGACCCTCCAATAATGACTGGGATGCCATGCCACAATGTTTTGACAGTTATTCTAATCATTATTTTATTTTGTCATGTGAGAAATCCCCGTTTTAATCATTTTCTGACAGCTCTGTATAGCTGGATTTGACTAGCAATCCTTTTCACCCTCGAGGACATATCTTGAGAAATGAGTGCCCCCACATGGATGCCTGCATTCGTGCCTCTGAGAAATGAGTTTCCACGCACAGATTATTCCACATACTTACGTTGTGAGTCTAATTTGCAAGAAAAACAATGCATATTCACATCTCCAGAGTCTCGGAGAAAAATGGCAGCAAAATCAGATACAATGCACAAAAACTGTTGATTCTTCCCCTTCTCAACTTTAGATTAGAGCCTTCCATGTGTTTCCTTGGCGCAACTGCAAAGGTGAGGTATAGAGACAAGTTTCCAAACAAGTGCAGCCTTGCACGTGCCCTAGGCCCAAGAAAAATGCCTTTTGGCCTTTGAAAAGTCTCAATATAAAAGGAGCTAGCGGAAGCCTCCACGTGTCTCAATGGCACACTTTTGATATGGTGCCCAAAAGCAGAGACCCCAAACAAGCGTGAGCTCACAGCGTGTCTCAGTCCCAAAAGGACTCCACAAACCAAAGTAGTTTCAAGGAAAACAAAGAGATCAAATCGAGCACCAACACCAAGGATCTTCATCTCTTGCTGTAGCTATCCTGAAATCAATAGATTTTGGGCTAAATCAGTCTTGCATGTTGGAATAAAACTTAAACCTGAATATCTATTCATTTTACCACATGTAGAATCGTCAATTTGGATCTATATCTGCACCAACAACAATTTCATTTGTTTCAAAGGAAAGGAAACTACATGTCATTGTTTTATTTGTTGTTTGAGGAATTAGAGGGGCTCCTTTCATACGTATTGGCTAGTTGCATTGATTTTACATATTTTGTTTCTATGTTGTGCTATATGCACTTTAACCTTGTTGCACCATTATCTTGGTAGACAATTCCTACCACTTTGATTATCCTGCTCTTTATCTATTTTTCTTTTCAATTAGTGAGTGTATTGATTGAAATAGTAAAAGTGCCCTTTTCCTGTTGTCCTATGTATGTCTCTGCGAGATTTTGGCTCTTTCATTCTTCCTCTATGTGAAGCCATTTGTTGTACATTCTCAGCATACTCCCATTCCATGCCAAAATACGAGCTCTGGTACAGATCGTGGACATCCATCAAAGCATAAAATATAGAGGCATGCTTGTTATTGGGGTGCGACAGATTACAAAGCCTAAGCTTTAATGAATGGCATCATGGTTATGGTACGAATGGTCTATGTTACTCTATACTAGATTATCCTTATCTTCTTTGTGTTACCTAATTTTGTGCCCTCTCTCTTTACTATATATAGATTGGGCTCTCCATTTATTTGAGCTCAAACATTGTCTGATTCACTTGAATCCTAGTCTGAATCTCATTCCATTTCTCAGCCCATACAATAGCTTTGACATTTCCTAAATTTGTTCTTTGACCACTCAGATACCCACCACAATGCCTTTTCTTCTCCAAATTTTCACCAAGAATATCATGCAATGTCGTAACCCCCTTCGAAAGACGAAGTAAAGGAAAAGAGAGCATCGATAAAATTCCCTCAAGCAATTCTTACTGAAGGAATACGGGCTCTCCATCTTGCACCTACCGATTGTAATGAGCTAGGACCCCTCTCTTTTCAGTTTACACCTCCACTGATAAATCCCAACAGGTAATTCAATTCTTCTGAGATTCTGGGTTCACTCTTCACTAGTGGGTGTGAATGAGGAAGATGTAAGTCCTGGATGAATTTGATGCCACAAAGATACAATAGTCATAGTGTGCCATTTACATGGAGGATAGTTGTTTTGGAGTCCAGACGTGTGATTTACTGCACATATGGATTGGGGAAAGGAGAATAAATGGGAGAAGATTTTGGTGATTCGTCTGAGGGTGTAGCTTTAAAGAAATCATAAGTTTTCAGTAGTCAAATACCAAAGTGTGCAAGACACGGGAGTATTTCGGTGGTGACTTTAATGATCTATTCCCTCATTCGTGTGTTGCAAATTTTAATGAATTGCTTATTTATCGATTTGGTGGAGTTCTGCAAGTGCCTTGTTCTTCCCTTTCAATTGGTGAAAGACCCTCAGCAGATCACAAGTTTAGCGTAAAAAAATGGTATGGATTTTCCCTGCTCTCATGCTTTAATTTTCTGCTTTCATCATTTATTGCAATTTGAAAGTAAATGTTTATTATTAGGAAATGTATCCCCAAACAATGATCAAACTTTACTTTGTTTGGAATTGTCAAAAAAATAAAATAAAACAAAATTAAAATTTTGACACTAAAAGTCACATGGATGGAGTGCCACACCCAAGTATACAACAAACCTGAAACTCCTAGCATGACCCCTAGTAACATGAGACACCATGTGATAAATTATCCAAGTCATTTGAATTTATTTGGTGTCTTTGCAAGTCAAATTTATAATCCTTCTTAGCTTTGCAGTCACTTGTGTGATGTGTTAGTTTTAATAAAACATGATCGGTTTCAACTTTCGGTTGCCGCTAGTTTGAGTGAAACTCAAAACCACTACAACCTACCCCTAGATTGCCAATGAGAGAATCGTAACCCACCTTAATTTCAATGAAAATTCCTTAGGAAACTAATTTTGTAAGTGGATTTTGGGACCCTCTGGTCGCTGTGCGATAAGCACTACTGACGCAATTATGATAACTGGCCTTGGATTTGCCCCTGTAACTTGAACTTTGAACATCGTAATAAACTTCCATCAGACACGATGAATTATCTATATATGGGGAATAAGTAGGAATTATCAAACTTTTTTATTGAACTTGAAATGAGTGTGTTCAAGACCCATATTGTAAACACTTTTGTTGTTTTGAACAATTTTTCTCAACCTTAGCTAGAATCTCATTTTTGAGTCTCGTTTGACTTCTAGCTATGCGTGTGACCTCGTAACACCGTGGAAATGTTATGTAGAATTTTGGTTGATATTTTATCTTGTATAAATGAATTTTGAAATATATGGTGTTTTTCTCTCTCCACCCTCTTCTCTCTAGAAACGACTATGATATTTTCATTGAATTGAAAATGTGAATGATTTGGATAAGGTAAATTGGTTTGAAATGAAATGAAAATGGATATGAAAATCAAATGGTTATGATATCTTGAATGGAAAATAAGATGTCTCTTTACTTCCTCTCTCATCCTTACTCCCTCTCTCCCTCTCTCTAGTATAAAAAAAAGATAATTGCAAATGAAAGTGAAAGTGTGAATGCATGAGAAACTAACTTTGTCTTCTTCTTTCTCCCTATATATCTCTCTCCCTCTTCTATTTATTTTAAATTGTTTGAAATGATAAATGTGTGGATTTATGCTCGAGTATAGGGGATTTCCATGCGAGTCCTAGGACTGACGCAACATTGGTTGTAGGTACTCCAAACAAGATGGAATAAGAGTGTGATATATCATAATCAATGAGATGGCATTGAAATATTGTACCTTGAGATAGATCACAAATCTTAGATAGAGTTAATTAATGATAATAACATGATCAAAATTATTGTGTCAAAAACCTTTGTTCTTCTTGGATTCTTATGCTTCATGTATTATGTCTAGAAAACTATGTGGATGGTTTGTGTTTTGTTCTAAAGTTAACATTTGAATACTAGTAGGAGTGACACATAATCGATGTAGGACCAACTCTGTTAGATGATAAATGAGGAAGATATTTGATAATGCAAATGGGTAAAAAGCGTGTTGTGTACTTCACAGGTGTTAAGTTCATTTGGAGATAAATGTGTTTCTTATGGTTTAGATGATCTAAGTAATCAATGTATGGATAGTTACATTGTTTCATACCTAAACTCAAATAAACAATAGTAACTTATTATTAAACCATATAACTGAAGTTAGAGTTCAACCTTGGTTGTACCCCCCTCTAAATATAGTGGCACCCAGTTTTGCAAAACTCTAAAGTCGTAAAAAATAAATAATAATAATAATTTAATCCTCACAACTAGGCTTCTTGTACTACACCTATGAAAGGTCTTCAAAAGACCATTTCTATAACATGTGAGTCCTTGTTTAAAGAAATGACTAAGTTATGTGACCTTTCCATGTATGGTGTAAGTAGATCTAACACTTCCCTAGTATCCTAGTGAAGCACCAAATCCTTATGAAATTAGATATAGGATTAACTTCATCAATGAATGAACTCCTTGTGGAATATAGATGTCAAAAGTGGAGTCAGTGAACTAATTGTACTATGCAGTAAACTCTTAGTAATGATGTCTTTAGTTCCTCACAGATAAATGTGTTATCTTGGTTACTAACAACATAACACCTTGGTCTTTCATTAAGGTTGTATAGCATAAATATGTCCTCTCACCTTAAACTCATATATAGTTGGGGCATAGATCCTTAGGTGCAATTGGAATTAAACTAAACCTTGGCTGATTAAGGGGTTAACTTGCGGGTGGAAATTGTACATAACTCTTAGCAAATGAAATTGTATTTAAAATATGTTGACTTAAGAGAAGTGTAGAAACTGAAAACATAGTCTCATAACCCCATGTGCCTAGTTGCCCTTTGAACCCTAGTGAGTGGCCCTACACCAAATAAAGGTAGTAGGTGATGTTTCTATGATTGATCTCATGGTGGGATTTAAATGAAACAAGTGGATGTCTTGGTTGCAGAAAAAATTTAATACTGGAGTGTATAAGAGCAAAGAGATGGGTTATCTCATGCTAGGTTACACTCCTTGTAGTAGCGAATCAATTAGTGAAAATTATGTGTTATTTTGTTTACAATTGTTATAAAGCAATGTCAATAATGAGACCATAGTGCGATGTAAGAGTAAAGTATATAAGAGTAAAATGAGATTTTAGGTTAGGAATGTCACTCTTGGAGTCCTTAGCACTCAATTAGACATTTTTATGTGTTAAAAATAATATGAATTGCCCTTGGTGAGATCAAACTTGAGAAAACAAAAGATACATATAAATCTAAATAAAATTTCTTGATGTGGAAATTATGCATAGATTCAACAAATTATTGAACTATATCAACTATGATAGGGAAATAAAGAGACCATAATCAAAGAGTGTTTATGGAAAAAGGTATCTTAAATCTAAATCTCCCTTAAATCCTAAGATTTCATCCTTTGCATCACGTTAGATTCACTTGTGTAGCAAGGGTAAATTTTCAACATCGAATAAATGTTTGAGAAGAAGAATCTTAATTTAAGAAAGTGAGAATCAGGAAGTTTGTATGCAATTTGAAAAATGGAAAATAATTATGTAAGTTATGGAGATTGTCGTAAGGGACAAAGAGCCAACTTAAATGATCGAACTGTAAGTTGAAGGTGAAATGAATATAAGAATATTATCGTTGCATAGTAATGCTCTTGGAATGTTAATCGTAACTAAGATGTAACCATAGTAATGATGTATTATGGGTTTTCCAATCCTTGGGTCTTTTTTGTGGTTGGGTCATTGCTAGCATTCATTCATTGAGGAAAGTGTGGCATCGACAGGTATATGGTGTTGTCTTGTTTCTATGTGAGTCGATGACTTGTGTGAGTGTCTTTTGTGGTGTTAAGTTTATATATTAGAGCCCATGTGGTGTTGTGTAATGAGCATTTAAAGTAAAAAAAAAATATTCCTATATTTTTACTGTTGTATTTGTATGTCCAAATTATGTGTGTTACACAAGGAGTGGCAAGTAAAGGTTGCATATTTAGGCAGAGCGATGAAGTTGAGTGAATCCAATCTCGATTCTTCATTTCTACGTGCTCAAATCATATGCACTAGAGCCATTTTTTAGTACTGTTAAAATGATAATGGTAGAGAAATGTGAAGATCTGCAAGTGAGGGTACTCTAGAAATTGTTGTGAATGTAATACCTTGTCTCTCATTGTTGTTAATGTTCACAGTTGCTTTATGGAAATTAAGGCCATGGGACTTGTGGATAGTCAATTCCCAGCCCTTTAAGTGGAAATTATCCACTATTCTCTCTTGTAATAGGGGGCACTTGAATATGTAATAGGTTAGACAGATCCCAAGACAATTCAGTGTATATATCAAATTTGATTACAATAAAGAGTGGAAGTTCAGGTGGTGGTATGAATAAGTCGTAAATAATGTTGATGATTATAAATATAAAGCTATGTGATCATAATAAAGGACCAAACACTAAGCAATAGTTGTCACCACCTAAGGTTGCATCTAAAGGCATTATCAAGAGCATTAAAGCATCCATACAACATCCACACAAGGGAAAGGGACTATTGTTGGCATTTTTCACACCCTATGCGAAAAGAGTCAACTCAAAACTTTTAAGTTTCTCAGATTTATCGAGTCAAAGGTTTGACTATGTTTGAGATAACCACCTCACAATAACATACAAATTTTAAATTGTTTGGTTTTGGACAGTCTTGGAAGTTATGTTTGGATCAAACTCCAAATATGCTGCAGTTACAGAATGCCATGCCTCATAGATGCATCCATTCCATTTGAAACCCTTGTCACAACTATGCAACAACCATAAACGACCATTGCAAAACCCTGAGGAAGGTGGGAAAGGAAACATGTATCAGACATTAAGTTCTGAAGCTGTGGATGGGTCTCAAGTTTGAAGGACAGAGTGCGGAATAAATTTCAGTCATCCATGAACATCAAAAGGTACATTTGATTTTTATTTATTTCCATACATAAGTGAATTATTTAAGTGTGTTGAGTTGTACAAGATCATTATTATCCATTCAAGTGAAAGAAAGTAAAGAAAGGAAACATACACATCTCATTACACATGAAAATAGTTCATTTATTCATATGGAATAAAAGTACAGTGAACCCACACAAACCATGGGATGTAACTTGTATGTACTGGAAATAAAAGATGCATATACTTAAAGCTATAAGCAAATGGAGAGAGAAAGAAACCCATCATTTCATGTTTGGGTCGGTTCTCTCATGCTTCTGGATTTGTTTTATTTTCATCTGCTTCATCCTCATCCCCAGCTCCTAGCAACATGCACCTATGGACATACAATACATATTTCTAGAGCTCTAGGTTTGGTCTATATCCATGTGTTTACAGTTTCACGTAACTGAATCCTTTAAAGAAATCACATACAAGATACATGAAAAAGAGAGATACAGAAAAGAGTATCTCATAGTACAGTTGAATCAAGATCAAGAACCATAAGAGTTGCTATAGATTCTGAAAGTATAGATTTCTCATGAAGATGGAAAAGAATCAGAAGTAGATCAAAATTACACCAATGACAACTATAGAGCCTCATTGTCTTGACACAAGATTAAAAAATCAAGCTAAAACTACAAATCAATGGATACCTTTATGGTCACTGAATATAAGTGCATCATTACCAGTTTGAATCCTAAAGAGAAATCTATGCATAGTAATGATTCTATTCAGTGGATCAATTTTACACATAGACCAAGCACATGATCTCATTCAATTTTAGTTAGAAGTACGCAAAGTATTGCAGAGTATTGCTTGTTTTAAGAGGACTATAACTGGTATGACACATTTTCAGAGTCAATCATTCAAGTGACTCGACAAAGAACAGATTTTTGAAGTCTCAAAAATACATTCAAGGAATGAAACCATTATAGATTTCAAATGGAAAGGAGGGCTATTAATCAAAAGATGGTTGTATCCTATAGTAGATAGAGCAGTCAAAAAAATGGAGTTACTAGTCATCCTTGACATTGGCATGTATATCCAGTTTCTATTTAAGAGTAGAAAATGGAAAACAACAACAAATCATGCCCAATTTCAAGGTTGAAATAAGCTCAGCAAAATAAAGGAAATTGTATGTTTAGAAAACACAAGGTCTACATGGTTGTAGAACAATTAAAGCACTTAAGCAAAAATTTATGAGGGCCACAAAGTACCATCCAAGCCAAGCTCTATTACAAATACATGGAAGCCTCTCAGAACCTAAAAGCATCATGCATGAAATAGATATATGAAGGTTATTATACAAAGAAAAATCTACATAAGTGTCAGAAGTGTCATTCTTACATAGGTTTACATCTATCCATTGGCACATATATTCATTGGCACATATCTTTATTGGCAAATATCAAAGCACAATTTCACTTTCCAAGGAGGAATTTGTGGAGAATTCATAATGAAGTTTCAGTATTTACATGAAAAGAAATTCTGGAGAGTTGCATTATATAGTCACACGACCTTGAAGTATAGTATCACAATGCTCATTTTACAGATTCTCATCTATAGGTAGCAAAATGCACTGGGAATGAAGCTTTGTGTTTTGACAATAGAGAAATTCCAATTTATTAAAGGTCAGAGTATAAAGCATGAAAATTTTAATCTAGATAGTCATATTAAGCTCTAGCTGCAAACTAGGTAAAAACCCCTACAAGTTGTGAGGTTATAGTTGTTGAAAAGATATACAACTCAGGATAACAATAAATAGATATAAGTAATCATGTCTCTTCTATTCACAACACCAAAGAGATCCTTCAACTACCTCAGAGCATTCAAAGCTCATCAAATTCAGAGAATATGTTTTCAGAATGAGCTATAGGGACTCGAGCATCAAACACCACTCCAACATTAACAAATTAGGTAGCATTCAAAAATACTAAGCTACAAAAAAAGGTGGATATATCAAAGTAACAGGAGTATTCATTGATAATATCATGTAAAGAAAAATGACAGTTCAATTTCAGATCAAGCAAGTTTGGGAAGAATAAAAGCCTGCCTCAGTGAATATCTTAAATAAGAGTTTCAAGTGATAGAAATTAAATGGAACAGATTAGATTTCACTTTTTTAGAGTAACAAGCCATACAATGGGAGATATAAGTGACAATACATTGAGGTTTGCATTATAACAGGTATTCAAAGCATCAAAATTCATGATCATCGACTTTCGAGAACAAAGTTCATCTCCTCACTCTAGAGCAATAAGAATCCAATCATTTCTTAAGATTTCAGAAACATTCAAACAAAATACAAAATCTACATTGTAGTGAAATAAAATGCCTCACACAGATCTGCAAACATGGTCAGATCTAGCAAAGCATTCACGTCCATCCTCAAGAAAATAAAATCATCTTCATTTTACTAGATTACCATCATGGAGAAATGTGGAAATTTGTAGAAAAATCAACACAGGGTGCACAAATTAACTCAAGTAGTTTGATTAAACCCATCATGCAAGTCACCTAGAAAAGCCAATAAAAGAAGTGGTTACAGTTTTTGGAATGTAGAGCAGTTAAATCATCCACTACTGAGCAATGCAGTCTCGAATCACACAAACAAAAACATGCCCAGATCGAGTTGGGTGTACAAATGAACAAGAAGAAATCTTCACAATCTATAAAGTGAATATCAAAATCTGGGTCACAAGAAATCAAATCATAGCTCACCTTGTAAGACCAAATCTAGCAAGGTAAAGCCGAATCATGAATACCATGTATAATCTCAGCAATAAACTAGAAGATCCTCTCCAAGCTATCATGGTTTTAAAGGAAAATTCAGAGTAAAATCAGAGTAAAATGTGAGCTTCAACTCTAAACACGGTGGTAAAGGTGCCTTTTACACAACAAAATATGAGTACCCATAATCTGATCAAAACCAAAATGAAGGACCCAGAACATAATTTCAACTCAAATCCCCAAAGGAACCACGATAACACAGAAAGTGCAAAGAAAGAATGAAGTATCAATATATTGAAGTCAAAATGACAATGATGAAGCTAGTTTCAAAGCTCAGAAATAAAACTTACCATCCTTCATCAAAGCAGTGATCTGATTTGAAGAAAAGCCAAGCTCTAAGATCTCAAAGTTCAAGATATAATGGTCATGAATAGAAGCACATTCAGAATAGTAGGGCACTCCTCAAGTAGAAAATATGAAACACATATTGTTCAGATCCTACATGAAATAGTGACCATGAACAAAACCATTGAGAATGGCTCATTTTGAGCAAAAACTCCATTGAAGGCCAAAAACATAAATGACCTCTAAGGCACAATAATGATGCCTAATAATTTTTGTCAGGGCTTCGCCAGCAAAGTGAGCTCACGAGATGACCAAAATGATTAGGTTTTCCAAATATTCCATATGCCTAACTCGACCAACAAGTTGCTTAGTTGAATCAGAGTTAAAGTATGTATGTGTCGAAGCCAAAAACCCTAACTCCACTCGAGTTAGTCTCGAAAGAAGAGCCACCAACATTGCACAAAGGATCAATTCATCGTGAGAAAGGGGAACATTCTTTCCCACTTAAATGATTAGGTTTGACTGTAACTTCAGACTATGGTTTATAATCATTATGCCTTTAGACTATAGTTTGTGCTAATGTGTCTGAAAAGGGGGCCCAATGTTTATTCAAACTAAGAGCAAAACCTTGTTATATGCCATGATTGAGTTCAAAAGTGCCCGTGTACCCAATACATTATCAAATACCGTAATATATGCCAATGACAAAGTTATGAGGGGTCAAGGATAAGTAGTGGAGTATAGCCATGAGATATTTTACATTAGCATTTGCAAAGTTTGACTTCAATGTTTTGTAAAAGGAAACCTCGTACTCTCTAAGTATACACGCATCAAAGGTGGTCCCCACATGGGAGCTGAAGGAAAAGGCATCATTTCCATTTGCACAAAAGTCAATTCCATGTAACCACAAGAAGACAAAAAAATGTTGACATCAAGACACAAGGGTGGTCCCAATTAGGATAGATACATGGGTGAATTATTTTGCCAAGTATTGCAGATTAATGGAATTTATTTTTCTCACTCATAGGAGTATTTTTGCAAGCCTTCACAAAAGGACAGATCAACAAGAGGACAAAATTTGCATGCACTAAGAGAAGACTTGCTCATCAAGCAAGATTTATTATTAGCAAATTATTCACCCATGCTTTTCTTAAAAATAGAACAGTCAACTACAGTTTGAATGTGATGTAATCAAAGGCTATTAATGCCTCTTTGTATTAGTTTGCTTTATTTTAGTCCTTTATTTATTAATAGATAAAGGATAAAAATAGGATGCATGGGCGTGAGTACAACCTTATTCTATTTTTAGGAAGGGTGGGTGAATCAATATTTCTATATATTGTGTGCCTTGGCAAATCACAAAAAAAAAGAGAGAGGACTTTTTAGATACAGGAGTGCTAAAGCAATTTTCTACCAGTTTTTCCCTTTGAATGTGAAGTATTTTCTACCTTTCCAATTATTGCAGTCTTATGTATGTTTCCATTAATCTTGTGAATGTTGAATTCCCTCATTAATCATCTTACCCTATTGCAAGTTTAGTATTTCTACATGATATTAATGTGTATGTGTAACTTATAAGTATTTTTGTGATTCTATCCCTCGATACATAAAAGTGTTCACCCTTAATTATCTTTAGAAAATTGTTGGCTTGTGCATCAGAAATCCATTCCATATCAATTGTGCATGTACTCAGTCAAAGACCTCATACAAGTTTGGTGTATCACCTCAATTTTAATTTCATTTTACAGTCATCTTTTACCCTTAAACCCCAGAAAATTAGTTTAGGATACATCAATAAGGAACCGAACTTGATACTAGAGACTCACCTCAAAATAGGTATACCCACAGACCTGAGGTGTTTCCATTGTATCTACGAAAAGAGAGATAAAATTTGCAAGCCTATAAAACCTGCAGTCATCTCTCTATAGGCTACACTTTCGAGAGATAATAGTTTTTGGCACGCCTAGGTGGGACAAGGACTAGAAACTACTATTGATGTGTTCTGAAGATCCAAGATTCAAGAAGAACTCATCTGGTGACTCGTGAATCTGATTTCAGATCAGTACAACACTTTTTCAACATCATCAAATTTTAGCTGCAGTTTTTAGGTATTTTTCAAGAAAATCAGATCTATTTATTTGTTGTTATCAGCCATTTTTATGAGCAAGCAGACCTTTTTCATAGTTTCAGTATTTTATGAGGTCCTACAGCCATGAACCCTCATTTTCAATAGTATTATCAGCCAAACCAAGCAGCCCTTTTATCCAATTTCCCCTTTAGACCAATTTCATAACCCCTATCAGAATGAATATCCTTATGACCCAAACCTTGGAAATCAGTATGATTGTCAATATGATGATCATTACGTTGTTCAAGGTCAAAGTTATGTAGAGGGTTATGCTGAATGTGAAAGGTGAAGAGATCTTGAAGTTGAGCTTAATGAACTTAAGCAATCATTTTTAGTTGTCAAGGAGCTATACGAGAAATCATTAGCAATGAAAACTGATAGGCATCAGGTTATGGAACCCTATCAAAAGAGTTTTCCCACTTACCTTCCCTATCAGAATTCAATGCCTATATGTTCCCCTTATCAGCCAAAGCAAAGTCCATTCATCAAATTTTAAATTATCAAGCTGTTGTAATTCCTACTTTTCCTACCCCGCAATCATGCATTGAACCCAAAATAAAGTGTCCAAATTGGTGTTCAGATGTTGTCCTAAAAATAGAGTTTGTACCCCAACCTCTCTTTAAAGAATTTCTAGTTAAGGTTGAGATTAGTCCCACTCCTCCTTTACTCATACTTCCAGTCCAGGAAAAAGAGGATCATAATATCATTCAGGAGGGACAACCAGCTGAAGAAAACAATAGGTTGGAGTTTTTATAGAACATAGAGCAATGGGCTTCTAAATTTCAGTTTGATCATACTCTAGAATTAGAGGAGCAACCCATTCAAAAGGTATAGTCTGATTTTTTAGCAGATCTAAAGTAGATTAGGGATGATCAGTAGTCTTTGTGTTCCAAGAATAGCATGCATGAAAGCACCATACTCCTACAAACTGCTAATTCATCCCAGTTGGTAGAACCTGAAGGAAATTTTCAAATCATTTCGAAGATAAATCAGTTGATCTAAAGGATGAGCACTTGGTTTGTAGCTTATCAGTTTCCATGGTTGATGACCAAAAGGAAACAAATCAGTTTCAGAATAATCATGATCAAACAATTGAGTGTGAAGACCCTTATTGTGTTGCATGCATGGAGATAGCTGCATTATTAGGGACTTGCAGTGTTTCACAAGGACTATTAAATGGTACTGTAAGTATTTGAGAGCAACAATTTTTATTGAGGAGGAAACAAAATGTTCAAAGAACATTGTAAGAAGGGATAAAGTGGAAGAATTTGAAAGTGTTGCTGAAATGTCAGTCTTGGTAGTAGTAGATCAACAGATTGAAGAGGATGAACAACAATTTGAAGATCCTGAAAATATTTTCAAATAGTTTAAGGAAGTAGAACAACCATCTTATCATCTTCACGATGTTATGATTGATGATATACATCAACTTGAAGAGGCTGAAAATTTTTCATATCAGTTTCAGATTGTCACAGAGAATATACAACAGTTTATAGAGGTAGATCAACTCTTAGAACAACATTCAAAATACTTCAGAAAGAACCTGTGATAGAAAATAAGGTTCATTTTTCAGTACAAGACAAGAAGATTAGCTTTTCAGCTATTTGGAGGCCATGTCCTATTTAGTATCTCGTTGGTTCACAACATGCCACGAAAATACTAGAATTCATGCTCGTATCAGAGCCTAAGAATGAGCATTAGATACTCAACAATCAGTTCCAAATCCCTTCAGAATAGTTTTCAAATCAATTAGAAATATTCTTCGTGTTTTGGGATAAGTTTTGGAACAAATTCAAGGTACACATCTCATTTTCAGTTCTGTCATGCTACTTGTTTTGCAAGTTGAATTCATCATCTCAGTTCTAGAGAAAAGGAAGCTATTTTTCACTGCCTGTCTTAGGTTTTATTTAGCCTCAATTTATAGCTGGTTAGAATAGGGTAGATTAGGATTTCCCTTTCAATAAGTTCAGTTCATGCACATTACAATTTTTAATTCAATAAGTGCACTTGTGCACATGATCTGGTTCACCAAATCCTTTCCAGTTTTGGTGTGTTTTTCAAAAAGGAAATTTTGGTTGTATGCATTTGACTCCATGCCCAATGGACAAGAGCAAGGCACTAGTCTACAAGCTAACAAAAGATTTCCCCGTAGGATCGCTAGAATTGTTGACATTTTTGCACCCTGTGTGAAAAGGGTCAACTCAAAATTTTAAGTTTCTCAGATTGATCGAGTTAGAGGTTTGACTATGTTTGAGACATCCACCTAGAATAACATACAAATTTTAAATTGTTTGGTTTTGGAAAATCTTGGAAGTCACGTTTGGATCAAACTCCAAATAGGCTATAGTTACAGAATGCCATGCCTCATTGATGCAGCCATTCCATTTGAAACCCTCATCAAAACTGTGCAACAGCCATTGTAAATGACCATTACATAAGCCCTAAGGAAGGCAGGAAAGGCAACATGTATTAGACATGAAGTTCTGAAGCTGCAGACAAGTTCCAGGTTTGAAGGAAAAGTGTGGAATAAATTTCAGTCATCCATGAACATCAAAAGGTACATTTGATTTTTATTTATTTCCATACATAAGTGAATTATTTAAGTGTGTTGAGTTGTACAAGTTCATTATTATCCATTCAAATGAAAGAAAGTACAGAAAAGAAAGATATACATCTCATTACATGAAAATAGTTCATTTATTCATATGGAATAAAAGTACAAGTGAACCCACACAAGCCATGGGACATAACTTGTATGTACTGGAAATAAAAGATGCATATACTTAAAGCTATAAGAAAATGGAGAGAGAAGAAACCCATCATTTCTGTTTGGGTCGGTTCTCTCATGCTTCTAGCTTTGTTTCATTTTCATCTACTTCATCCTCATCCCCAGCTCCCAGCAACAAGCACCTATGGACATACAATACATATTGTTAGAGCTCCAGGTTTAGTCTATATCCATGTGTTTATAGTTTCACGTGATTGAATCCTTTAAAGAAAGCACATACAAGATACATGAAAGAGAGATACAGAAAAGAGTATCTCATAGTGCAGTTGAATCAAGATCAAGAACAATAAGATTTTTAATAGATTCTGAAAGTATAGATTTCTCATGAAGATGGAAAATAATAGAAGTAGATCAAAATTACACTAATGGCAACAATAGAGCCTCATTGTCTTGACACAAGATTGAAAAATCAAGCTAAAACTGCAAATCAATGGATACCTTTATGGTCACATGAATATAAGTGCATCATTACCAGTTTGAATCCTAAAGAGAAATCTATGCATTGTAATGATTCTATTCAGCTGACCAATTTTACACATAGACCAAGCACATGATCTCATTCAATTTCAGTTAGAAGTACACAAAGTATTGCAGAGTACTGCTTGTTTTAAGAGGACTATAACTGGTATGACACATTTTTAGAGTCAATCATTCAAGTGACTCAATCAAAGAACAAATTTTGAAGTCTCAAGAATACATTCAAAGAATGAAACCATTATAGCTTTCAAATGGAAAGGAGGGTTGTTAATCAAAATAAGGTTGTATCCTATAGCAGATAGAGCAATCAAAAATGGAGTTACTAGTCATCCTTGACATTGGCATGTATATCCAATTTCTATTTAAGAGTAGCAAATGGAAAACAATAACAAATCATGCCCAATTTCAGGTTGAAATAAGCTCAGCAAAATAAAGGAAATTGTATGTTTAGAAAACACAAGGTCTACATGGTTGCAGAACAATTAAAGCACTTAAGCAACAATTTTAGAGGGCCACAAAGTATCATCCAAGCCAAGCTCTATTACAAATACATGGAAGCCTCTCAAAACCTAAAAGCATCGTGCATGAAATAGATATATGAAGGTTATTATACAAAGACAAATCTACATAAGTGTCAGAAGTGTCATTCTTACACAAGTTTACATCTATCTAGGAGAGAAAGTGTTTTTCAAAATAATGAAATGAAAGATGATTCAAGATTTTCTAAAGAATATTACAAAAAAAATACGAAGCTGAATACAGAAGTTCAGGCATAGATCTTCATTGGAAAATATAAAAGCACAATTTCACTTTCCAAGGAGGAATTTATGGAGAATTCATAATGAAGTTTCAGTATTTATATGAAAATAAATTATGGAGAGTTGCATTATATAGTCACACGACCTTGAAGTATAGTATCACAATGCACATTTTACAGATTCTCATCTACATGTAGCAAAATGCACTGGGAATGAAGCTTTGTGTTTTGACAATTTATAAATTCCAATTTATTAAAGGTCAGAGTATAAAGCAAGAAAATTTCAATCCAGATAGTCATATTAAGCTCTAGTTGCAAACTAGGTAGTAAACCCCTACAAGTTGTGAGGTTATAGTTGTTGAAAAGATATACAACTCGGGATAACAATAAATAGATATAAGCAATCATGTCTCTTCTATTCACAACACCAGAGAGAACCTTCAACTACCTCAGAGCATTCAAAGCTCATCAAATTCAGAGAATATATTTTTAGAATGAGCTACAGGGACTCTGAGCATCAGACACCACTGCAAGCATTAAAAATTAGGTAGCATTCAAAAATACTAAGCTACAACAAAAGGTGGATATATCAAAGTAACAAGAGTATTCACTGATAATATCACATAAATAAAAATGATAGTTCAGTTTTAGATCAAGCAAGTTTGGGAAGAATGAAAGCCTGCCTCAACGAATATCTAAAATAGAGTTTCAAGTGACAAAAATAAAATAGAACAGATTAGATTTCACTTTTTTAGAGTAACAAGCCATACAATGGGAGATATAAGTGATAATACATCGAGGTTTGTGTTATAAAAGGTATTCAAAGAATCAAAATTCATGACAATCAACTTTCGAGAACAAAGTTCATCTCCTCACTCTAGAAATAAGAATCCAATCATTTCTTAAGATTTTAGAAACATTCAAACAAAATACAGAATCTACATTGTAGTGAAATAAACTACCTCACACAGATCTGCAAACACGCTCATATCTAGAAAATGATTCACATCTATCCTCAAGAAAATAAAATCATATTCATTTTACTAGATTACCAGCATGGAGAAATGTGGAAATTTGCTGAAAAATCAACACAAGGTGCACAAATGAACTCAAGTAGTCAAATTAAACCCATCATGCAGTCACCTAGAAAAGCTAATAAAAGAAGTGGTTACAGTTTTAGAACTCTAAGAGAGTTAAATCATCCACTACTATCAATGCAGTCTCAAATCACACAAACATAAACACGCCCAGATCTGGGTTGGGTGTACAAATGAACAAGAAGAAATTTTCACAATCTATAAAGTGAATATCGAAATCTGGGTCACAAGAAATCAAATCACAAGCTCACCTTATAAGACCAAATCTAGCAAGGTAAAGCCTAATCATGAATACCATGCATAATCTCAGCAATAAACCAAAAGATCCTCTCCAGGCTACTATGGTTTTAAAGGAAAATTCAGAGAAAAATGTGAGCTTTAGCTCTAAACACGGTGGCAAAGGTGCCTTTTTCACAACAAAATATGAGTACCTAAAATCCAGATCAAAACCAAAACGAAGGACCCATAATGGAATTTCAACTCGAAATCTTTAAAGGAACCGATAAATAACACAGAAAGTGCAAAGAAAGAATGAAGTATCAATATATTGAAGTCAAAACGACAATGATGAAGTAGTTTCAAAGCTCAGAAATAAAACTTACCATCCTTCATCAAAGTAGTGATCTCATTTGAAGAAATGCCAAGCTCCAAGAGGTCAACAATGGCGGCCAATAGACCACACAGAGAGTTCAAGACAAATAAACCTCACAGAGTTACTTAGAAAACACATCCACAATTTCGAGAAAACCGAGCTTGAAGTTGAAGATATAACGACCATGAATAGAAACACATTCAGAATAGTAGGGCAGTCCTCAAGCAAAAATATGAAACACATATTGTTCAGATCCTACAGAAACAACGACCATGAACAAAACCATTGAGAATGGCTCGTTTATAGAAGAAACTCCATTGAAGGCCAAAAACATAAACGACCTCTAAGGCCCAATAATGGCGCCTGATAATTTTTGTTAGGGATTTGCTAGCAAAGTGAGCTCACAAAATGACCAAAATGATTAGGTTTTCCAAATATTCCATATGCCTAACTCGACCAACAAGTTTCTTAGCTGAATCAGAGTTAAAGTATGTATGTGTCGAAGCCCTAAAAACCTTAACTCCACTTGGGTTAGTCTTGAAAGAAGAGCCACCGACATTACACAAAGGGTCAATTCATCATGAGAAAGGGGAACATTCTTTCCCGCTTAAATTATTAGGTTTGACTATAACTTCAAACTATGGTTTATAATCATTATGCCTTCAGACTATAGTCTGTGCTAATGTGTCTGAAAAGGGGGCCCAATGTTTATTCAAACTAAGACCGAAACCTTGTTATATGCCATTATTGAGTTCAAAAGTGCCCGTGTACCCAATACATTATCAAATACCATAATATATGCCAATGACCAAGTTATGAGGGGTCAAGGATAAGCGATGGAGTATAGCCACAAGATATTTTACATTAGCATTTGCAAAGTTTGACTTCAATGTTTTGTAAAAGGAAACCTCTTACTCTCTAAGTATACACGCATTAAAGGTGGTCCCCACATGGGAGCTGAAGGAAAAGGCATCATTTCCATTTACACAGAAGTCAATTCCATGTAACCACAAGAAGACAAAAAATGTCGACACCAAAACACAAAGGTGGTCCCAATCAGGATAGATACATGGGTGAATAATTTTGCCAAGTATTACAGATTAATGGAATTTATTTTACTCACTCACAGGAGTATTTTTTCATTCCTTCACAAAAGGACAAATCAGCAAGAGGATAAATTTGCATGCACTAAGAGAAGACTTTCTCATCAAGCTGAAAGGAACAATAACCAGATTGTACCAAGCCAAGAACACATATGCTAATCAAACACCACGATCAATAAGATGAAAGAAATTCACCATAATAGCTTTACATAAAACCTTTGCAAACAAATGAGCAGCAATATCATATATTATTATGGAACTCAATGTAATACAATGAGAATGGGCCTTGCTTAAATAGGTAAGGAATAACAATCTAAGAACCAGTCAAGGTCGTAGATCAAGCCATAAATCAAGGAAATAACTAGTCATCAAAGAACTAGTCAAGACCATAGATTTAGGAGAGAACTAGACATCAAGGATCTAGTCAATACCATAGATCAAGGAAAGAACTAGTCAATACCATAGATCAAGGAAAGAACTATACCTAACAACTAGATAATATCTCCTAATATCTAAATAAGATAAAAGAAATATCCACACACATAAGTGGGTGAGGATAAATACAATAAAGGTAAATAAAGTACCTAGGTGAACATGAGCTAAGGTAAATACCTACTCTAACACAAGCAAGATTTATTATTAGCAAATTATTCACCCATGCTTTTCTTAAAAATAGAATACAGTCAACTGTAGTTTGACTGTGATGTAATCAAAGGCTATTAATGCCTCTTTGTATTAGTTTGCTTTATTTTAGTCCTTTATTTATTAATAGATAAAGGATAAAAATAGGATGCATGGGCAAGTTACAGCCTTAGTCTATTTTTAGGAAGGGTGGGTGAATCAATTTTTCTATATATTGTGTGCCTTGGAAAAGCACAAAAAAATTAGAGAGAGGAATTTTTAGATACAGGAGTGGTGAAGCAATTTTCTACCAGTTTTTCCCTTTGAATGTGAAGTATTTTTGCCTTTCCAATTATTGTATTCTTATGTATGTTTCCATTAATCTTGTGAATGTTGAATTCCCTCATTAATCATCTTACCTGTTGCAAGTTCAGTATTTCTGCATGATATTAATGTGTATGTGTAACTTATAAGTATTGTTGTGATTCTATCCCTCGATACATCAAAGTGTTTACCCTTAATTATATTCAGAAAATTGTTGGCCTGTGCATCATAAATCCATTCCATATCAATTGTGCATGTACTCAGTCAAATACCTCATACAAGTTTGGTGTATCACCTTAGTTTTAATTTCATTTTACAGTCATCTTTTACCCTTAAACCCTAGAAAATTAGTTTAGGATACATCAATAAGGAACCGGCCTTGATATCGGAGACTCGCCTCAAAATAGGTATACCCACAGACTTGAGGTGTTTTGATTGTATCTACAAAAGAGAGATAAAATTTGCAAGCCTAGAAAACCTGCAGCCATCTCTCTACATGGTGCACTTTCGAGAGATAACAACTACATTTTTCTGCATAAACTTCATAAAAGGGGAAGTTCTTTCATTCATGCACAAATCTATTTACATATTTTACATCTAGCTACTTGCTCGCTATCAAGTGTGACACATACAAGAGCTACCTAGGGTATGATTTGATACATAAACATATAGAACTACATTAGGTTTTAGATGTAGTACAACGTTTGGTCGTGGTTCACTTGTTTGACAACTGATGATAGTCCGACCCCTCATTTGCATTATTTTATTTTTGGGATTTGGTTTGCTTTAAGGATTTTGCAAGTGTTTCTTTCTGATTGCAAGTTTTAGGAAAATAACAACGAAGTGCAGTGACATATAGGTGATTAAAGGCCAAAAGCAACAAACATCTTGTAACCATCCAAATTTGGATTTATGAGGTTTTGAGTAGTCATAGGGTCCCAGAGAAGGTTTGCAGTGCCTACAGGTGCCCCTAACCTAGTCCATGAACCCCATGCTAGGAAGATCTTACAGTCACACAAATTTCTAAGCTTCAGTGTGACACTTTCTCTTTTTGTTTATCATTTTGTCACTTTAGCACAATTCATTATTATTTGTGCATCATCTAAGTATTTTATCCCTTCATTTTCAAATAGGGTTTCATAATTTCTATATTATTTTTCTTGGGTCAAATTTTTGATTCATTACATATTTTACAGTGTTGTCACATAATTAGTATTAAGCATTCTATTTTTTTCAATATTTTCTTAATCATATACTTCATCTCAACATTAGGTCCTCTCCATTGGGTCGCATCCTCCTACCATCGTTGCATGCACCCCAAATGATGGGGGAATACATTGGGTGAATAAATCACCCCTATAATAGCTCAGAGCTACAGTTCATATCGCTATACTACAAAAACAACACATGTTAGAGTAAAAATGACTCAAAATTAGACTTGGCTCAAAATCACAGAGCAGGCACCATTGCCCAGAATCAAACAACAGTGCCTGGGTACTTGTGTCCTCCCCTGGGTGTTAATGTCCTAGGACAGGTATAGAAAATTTCTCAGTACAACACAATCTACAGCAGTTCACAGATAAGTTCTATAGTTACAGGCACATACCTCCAGTTATAAATGCATATTATCTCCTACAATTAGTTACAATCAGTACAATTAGGAACTAATTAGGGACAAAAGGAACAAATTGGGATGTACCATCTACACTGGTGCTTATTGGGTAGAGTCATAGAATGAGGGTAAAACCATACCTCTCTCTCCCGAACACTTACTCTTGGCATGAGATCACCCAAAAAACTTACATTTGGCATTAAATCACAAAAAAAAACTCACACTTGCCATGAGATTACCCTATAAACTCGCACTTGGCATGAGATTGCCAGAAAAACCTCACCTTCAACATTCAGATCAACATTTTTAAATAACAGAAGACTTTTCTACCTTTTACTCTTTCACATATTAGGTGAACACTTTCCTTTTTACACACTTTACACTCTTTACATACTTTTACACATATTACTCAAATTTATCATATACAAAGCTTTGACTACTTTCTTTCTCTTATTTTTTAGGTTCATCCTTACAAGAATCAACTCACAACAAGCCATAACAACATGATACGACACATACACATCACCCCTAGAGTCTGTACTTGCCCACTTCCCTTTGACACCTTTTGTTATTGATTTTGACACTGTTGACTATATTTATGGACATTATTGTAGCGTTTGAGTTGGCATGATGTTAGACATTAGAGATCATAGAATGTTGTTGATTTTGATTCACATATGATGCAAGGGGATAATTGGAGACATTTTATACTGATGTTGTCATGATGTTGACATGTGTGTGTGTGTGTGTGTGTGTGTGTGTGTGTGTTGTTCGACATGTGTTATTTCATCATATTGAGTAGACCTAGAAAATTGAATTAATCTTGTGATCTTATGATTATGGATGAAATTGTAAATAATGTCGTTACTTGCTTGATGATGTTTTGATATATATATATATTTATGATATATATATATATATATATATATATGACTTTGGAGTTATATTGTATATTTATTTTAGATGATTTGATGTGGCCACAAGGCCGAAGGAGGTATTTGTGTTTTGTAGGTAAAACATGTCACAACAAACATCGAGGATTGGAGACCAACCACATTTGGAATTCTAGATGAATTCAACAAGGGTCACCATGGCAACGTGTATTTATTTGTATGTTTATTTGGTTTGTTGTTAGGGGTTCCCATGGGGGATCACCTTTAAATGTGACCAAGGGGTTATGTGTATTCTTTTATTTGTTTAGTTCTCTTGTTAAATTTTAGTATGTGTTTAATTAGTGATGTATTTCTCCCCTTTGTTATTTATTTATTTGTGTCTTAATTAATGAGTAATCATGTTGTTAAATTAATTAAATTGGGTCAAAAGAATGCATTTATTAGAGCTGATGGCTCTTGGTTTTTGTGTTGTAAGTGATGTGTAAGTAACTTGGAGTGTGAAACACTCCACCTTCCTTTTGAAATTTGGATCTGTCCTTAGGGGCTGATTTTGGAGGCTTGTAGGACAAGTTAAACTTCACCCACACCTCTTAAATTGTTACACCAACCCTACCTATGGGTTGGGGAGTCAAAATTAGGCCTCATTATGTATTTTAGGGAGGAAAGTTGTAAGTTTTTATTGCACCTTCTTGCATGAAATTAATTTTGGTCCCTAGGGTGCGGACTTAGATTGTGTGTGTAAGTAAAAAGGTCATTTATTCACCCACCTTTTTAATTGTGCTTTGTATTTTGAAGTTGACTTGTAAGGAGGAGTTGAGGATGAGTGATGTGGCATCCTACATGGAGTCACCTCATCCTCCTCTCTCCCTTTTCTATTTATTCAAATTCTTTTGTTGTTTTGGGGGTTACGAGATGGGGGTTCCTTCAAGTAGTTACTTCATGTTGGTCTGATGCTCTTGCAATTTGAGAGAATTAGAGGATTGTGAATGCTTGTGGATTTGTTGGTGTTTTTGGGACTGTTTGAAGTGGAAAATTTTGTTGTTGAACTTTTGGATCAAGCTCTATCACCGAGAGGTAGGAGCTTGACTCTTGTAAAAAGGTTTTCTTTTGTATTATGTTTATGTGAATGTTTTGAATGTTTGGTATGTTTGTTGGTTGGTTGGGTAGATTTCCTAGGTGTGGTGTAGGAGAAGACTATGGGGATATTTGTGGGGAGGCATAAGAGTTGTGGGGAGGTATAAGAGTTATTTGTGGCTGGAGTTTGGGTTTGGGTTCCACCTTGTAAAAAAAATAACTTGCATTTATTTACTCGTTATGGGGTGCCATAAGAGTGTGGGGAGGCATAAGATAATGGGAGATATAAGGGGTACTTTGGGGAGGCATAAAAGTATGTAGGGGTTGAAATGATATATATATATATATATATATATACACACACACACACACACATATATATATTGGTGGGTTTATCTTAAGGTGGACACCCATTTCCCCATTGGGAGGTATAAGAAACTTCCCCATAGGTCTTGCTCCTTTGGCTTGTACATAATGAAGCTTGAGTGTTGTTTGTTCTTCTTCCTATGGTTGCAAACTGCAATATGTATTTGGACTGTGTTCTATATGTGAAATTTTTTGTGTTGTGGAAGCTTGTTTGTTGCCATGAGTTGAAATACATCTCTTATTGCTTTTTTGTTGGGGCTCGGGGGCCAATGAGGAGGATGGCTTCTCCTCTTCATTGGAATTCTTGGTTGGGTGGAGATCGTTGCCTCTCCCTCTATTTGTTGTGACCAAATGATATATGGTGGAGCTTCTTGTTGTTGTTTTGGAACTGAGGATGAAGACAAATTTTACATTTCTCCTTGGGTCCCTTATTGTGAAATTCCCCACTTTAAGTGGATGGCATTGTAATAATACTTGTAGTGGAAAGTTTCTCTGTTCTTGGATATGAAAGTTTTATTTGTATGTGAAAAAGGGATGAGAAAGATCTATTGTGTAAGTTGCCTTTTGGGTGAACAAAAGGAAGTTGTAAAGGAAATTACCTCAGTTTAATAGAAGTTGATTTACTTTATACAAAATGGAGTTTCTCCTGCTTGGAAATATGTTGCTTGAAATACTTTTGTAAACTCTCTGTTGAAGGCTGGAAATGTCTGTGTTTGAATTATTACATTCTCCTTGTTTTTGAATGTCACATTTATGAAAAGAAATATAACTACATTCTGGTTTTGCATGCTTTGATAAAAGGAAAGTTAGACATTGTAAAGTTGGAATGGAATGAGCTTAAATGTTTAAAGTATGGAAAGGAAATAGATAAATTTCTAGTTTGAAATACATAGATCTCTGTTAGATTGTTTCAAACTTGCAAACCAATATCAAAAAAACATATAGAGTACTCTATAACTTGAAAGACAAAATGAAACCTTAAAAGTAACTAAGGATGATCAGAACGCATCCCAAAATAATTTGTATTGCTCAAGAATTTTACTTAGAACTTGATTAATCGGGTAAGAGGCAGAAAAATGCCCTTGCAGAAAAAGGAGAATTAAATTTGAATTGAAATCTCAACCTTTATCAATTAATCCTTGCAATCTGTTTGAAATCCTTCAAGTGTGTTTCTCCATGCCGGTTGGGTGTGTTAAAGAAGAAAAAATGACATATCAAATCAAATTTGGTAGTTGAAAAAGTCTAGTTCACGTTTTTATGGAAGGAAAGACGTTTTCTTAAAATTCACCCACTTAAGTTTGCTAAAAATGAATTTGTATGGTTCTATGCAAAGAGGAGTTTGAGCCCTTTTCAAAAATTCCTCATTTTCTCAAATCCGAGCTTCTGGTCAAAAGTTATGGCCTTATGAATTTTTTTTTAAGAAAGGGGAAATTTTTGTAAATCGTACCCATGGGCCCGAAAATTACTTAAGGCACTTTTTGCAAAAGGTAAAAAGTCACAAATTCCTTTGCGGCCCCACATCCTTCACTTTTAGAAAAGGAATACCTCCGCGGGTTCACAGGCCCACACTTTCAAACTTTCCCTTTAAAAAAAAATGGGGGCAAAAAATCTTAAGTCTCCCCCCCACCGGTCCGCTTCTCCACCTGTCACTATGGGTCGACACGTGGCTTCATTAGGCGTCGGCGGAGGCGTGGATTGTTTTAGACCTTACCACCTTTGGGAAAAGATTGGAAAAAATTCCTAAGTATCCCCGCTGGCCCGCCTTCCGCATGTCACTGTTGGACTGACACGTGGCTTTGCTTGGCAACGGTGGAGGCACGGGTTGTTTTTAACCTTTGCACATTTTAATGCAAGAAGCCAACATTTCTAAGTTTTCCCCGACGGTCCACTCCCCGCATTGAAATTTTGGGTAGGACACGTGGCGTCCCTAGGCGTTGGTGGAGGCATGGGGATTTTTGAACCTTTTTGCCCTTTCAAACAAAAAGAGTTAAAATCCAAATTGCCTCCGATGACCCGCCTTTCCACATGGGCTTTAAAATGTGCCACGTATCCCTTGTGCCTTTGGGAAAATTTTCTTCCCAGGCCCGCCTTTGGGAAAATTTTCTTCCCCCTAGCAGCCCGCCTTTGGGAAAATTTTCTTCCCTAGGCCCGCAGCCTACCTTTGGGAAAATTTTCTTCCTGAGCCCATGCAAGCCTACCTTTGGGAAAAAAATTTCCCTAGACCCGCAAGCCCACCTTTGGGATAATTTTCCTCCCTAGGCCCTTTGGTGTGTAACTTAAGAAATATGAGGAGTTAGGAGGACTTCTTTATATCATTGGAAAGAGGAAGAAATTTCCTATCTCATGGAAATGTTTTTAGGAAACCCTAAGTGCATTAAATATGTGAAAAATCAGGTTGAAGTGCAAAGATGAGTCTGAGAGTGGGTAAGTGGGAAATTACCCCTTTTTAACTTAAATGTTTAACTCTAGAGCATGGGTTGACCTTTTTGAGGGGTCACGTTAGGGGATAAGAGAATGTCTCTCTAACCCATATAAATAAGGACCTTGGTTATTGTCTAGACCTCGTAAAATTAATTACCTTGGGAATTTAATTGTTTTGGCCCCTTTGACCCTCTAAAGTTAATTAAGGAACATTTAAATATAATGTTAATTAAATTATTTATTAAATTAACACCTAAGAGAAATTTAACCATAATGGGATTAACTATACTCTTTAATCTTGCAATGTGGATATAATGTTTGTTACAATGGGAAAATTTTATTTATTAAATTATTATGGACTCTGAATCTTGCTATGACAACTGTTGCTTGAAACTTGGTAGTGGACACACTTTAAAAAAAATTATTCCATAATTTTTCTATCTAAACCTAGGTTGTTCTTGGGTCTCGAGTGGTCATTTTAGCAAGGGCATTATAGAGTCACACTTCCCTTTTCCTAGTATCACAACTTCATCTTGTAATCACTACATGCTTCATTTGTCCACTCAGCACGTTATTTTCCCCACACTCTACAAAATCATAAGGTACACATCTTCTAACTACTTTATGTTATCAACTATTCACTCGACAACATAAAGTGTGGGAAAATGTAGACACAAAATCATATACTTGGGTACATTTCTAGGTCCTAAAAGCATCTTATCATTTACATTGTTCCTAAGCAAGAAAACTAGTAATTGACAACTCTCATTAGCATTTTTCTTTGTCTTCTGCACTTTTATTGGCTTAATACATATGTTACTCCTGCTGACATTTGACTATTTTACATTTTTATGGATTTATATACTAGATCCCAGTTCAAAAAGTAGAGCAAGGTGCTCCTGTCCTCGTAGGGGCTCTTGAACTCCTAGGCACTCCTGTCCCTTTTTATCTTTTTCCCACCCCTTTTGGGCCCCTTTCACTTCTTAATTACAATTTATTACCTTGGGTCAGCCTTTCAGTTGTCAATTTCAAATTTTAAACAAAATAATCATATAAATACATAGTTATGATTTCAAAATGAAAAACCAAACACTAAAAATTACATACTATCACCTAAGCTTGCATTTAAAATGCACTAAAGTACTCCAAAGACATCCATCTAGAATCCATACAAGGGACAAGGGTTGCATCACTTATGCATACACTGCACAAGAGGGGGAAGTATATTCTATTTCATCCACACATACTATTACATTGCTCTACATTCTAGCTTACAACCCGCATCATTTGTGTATCTTACATAAGGGCATCCTACAACATCATTTCTACACACACACACAATAACTACATGGAGTCTGAGATGTAGTGCATTGCTCGACAGTAAGCTCACTAATTAACTAAAATGTGGAAATATCCTATAGTTAATCTAATCTAGGAAAACATGTAAATGTAGTAAATAAATGCAATAAAGAAGTAAGTAAATGACATAAGAACTTAAACTAATGGAAATTAAAAAACCCAAATATGAAAGAGAGAAGAGGAAAGAACTCATATGAATAGAATATGCTCAGGTCTATGTCGTAGATGGGACTGGAGGAACAAGAAAAAGGAATGGTTGTGAAGAGGTCCTGAAAATGATGGATCTAGGATGATTAGCTGGATTAGAGTGCTTTGAGAGGGACTGGGGCCCCTACAGGTACTATAGTCTGTATAATGGGCACCTAGTCTGTGCAATAGGTTTGGAACTGAGCTTCACAGGTTCAGAAGGTGGTCTGAAACCCTTGTTATGTATCGCATCAGATTCATTGTACCGCTTCATGTATTGGTGATAATCCATGCTATATAGAAGACTTGCAAAAGACCAAAGAGGAGTATAAAATCCTTACAAAAAGAAGAATTCAAATGAATGGGTTGGAATGACCTAAGCTGCCACAACAATGGGGTTACTAACTAAGCGTTGCACTACATTTCAGACCCAACAGTAGTTTTGGTGTGTGTGTGTGTGTGTGTGTGTGTGTGTGTGTGTGTGTGTGTGTGTGTGTGTGTGTGTGTGTGTGTGTGCATAATGTGCCCTAGGTTCTCTTATGTAAATTGCACTATGTGAATTAACGAGTAATAACTAAATGTAGAAAATGTAATAGAATGTGTGCATGGAATAGAATAGAATCCCTCCCTTATGCTTGTGTGATGTAGATGAACCATCCTTGTCCTTCTGATGGATCTAACGGATGCAAATGATCTCCAAATAAATGCATCTCTAGGTGGATGATAGTAGTGACTAGTGTTTGGTCCCTAATTATGGTCTGACAACTTTATATTTATAGGTTTATCTTGATCTAATTTTATAATTATCCCCAGAATGGATGACCACCAAAAATAAAAATATCTCAAATGTCTAGAAAGATCCCAAAAAGTGGTGGGAAAGAGAAAAAAGGATCGGGGCGCCCCTGGTGGAACCAAGAGTGCTCATGGGTGCCCTAGTACTATCTTGGGCTCCCCAATCGAATCTAAAATAATGTAAAGTGACAAAAGATGACTAGGCATGTAGGTGTAAAAGGTGGGAATGACAAAATAAAATAAGAGAAGATGGCAAATAGACGAGGGTTAATTGGTACTTTCTTCACTCAACAATCTTCTAAATAGTAGTATGAAATCAAGACTAAATAATATCTAAAGTGCATGATTTTTTGTCTACATTTGGCCCCACTTTATGTTGGTGAGCAAAACACTCAGTAACATAAAGTAGATAAAGATGCGTATCTGATGTCCATGAATATTGTAGTATAAAACACGCAAAAGGACTAGACAAAGCGTGGAATGACAAAAAGATGATGGAGCGTGGAAACTATAGATGAAAATGCATAAAAAAGTGACTAGAGTGAACCTAGGGAAGAAGTGCGTGTGTAGTTGTTGATGTGTGTGATGTGCCTGCATAGTTAGTATAGTGTGTGCTATCATGAAGTGTTTTTTTTTACGTTGTTGTTTTTGTTTCCCCATTTGACTTCTTGTTTCTCATACAGACGGACCTGCAAGGAGAAATTGATAGAGAAGTCAAATATGTATATATATGTGTGTGAAAACATAATTTAAAAGACACATGTAAATGTATGTAAATGTCAAATATGTACATGAAAGAGTATAAATGGAAAATGTCCACCTGATCCATGTCAAGAAAGATAGTGTAGAAGGATATCATATACTGTGAAATTTTTGGGTGATCTCACGCCACCCTGGCCAAAGAAGTGTAGGGAGAAAGTTGTATTATTATCCTTCTTGTAACTACTTCCCTAAATGTATGTGATGAGATCTTTGTACGTCCTAGTTTTTTGGGTGATCCGATGCCACTGGATGAAGTAGTGTAGTGAGGAACACAAACTATAACCACCAAGCTGTAACTACTTCCTAGAATACTAAGGATGTCCTATAAAATCCATTTGTATGGGGTTCGTAGACTGGTCTGAACCCACTTGTTTTATATAATTGAACCAAACCAATCTAGAATCTCTATGTAGTGTGTAGAAAAATCCTAAATGATGTCTCCCCTCATTGGGGGTGCATGCAGACGTCAATGATAAGATAAATGTGGCCCAAAAGAGAACCAACCGCATGTACTCTGAAACTCATCCCTGCAAGGTGAAGGGAATGCACTTGGTAGAAACCAAGGCATGTAAAAACAAGGATGGATATCAAAAACAAGTGTTAGTACAAAAATCATGCATGTAAAAGATAGTGTGTAAGATACGCAAACAATGTAAAAGCTACCAAATAAAGTAATGTAAACACACAAGAAGACAAAATAATCCACAAAAATGGGTTGCAAACATGGGACATCACTCATGATGTCACAAGACACACAAATTCCATCATGGCCGCATAAAAACAAACAATTTTTCACACCAAATATAGGGCAATGCCCGCAAACAAGAGCAAAAAACAAACAAGTGATGTAACAAACAAGTATGGAAGGAAATATCTTTGCATAAGAAATGTTGTGCATGAAGCACTTGTTAGCATGTTAGAAAGATAACTAGTATGTCAAAAGTGTGTCTAACCAAGTAATGTAAAATGCTAAGTATAAAATGAAATAATAGCACCTATGAGAGATGAATGTGGATGCCCCCAGTGACTAGTGTAGAAAGGGTAAAATGCAAGCATCTATGTTGTGTGTAAAAGATCTATATCTATGATCACAACTAGAAAAAGAAGTGAACGTGCATGTGTGGATGGTATAGATAAATGACATACAAGTAATCTAACTAGCATGTGTAATAAAGTTACCATGAACAAGAAAACGTAAGCAAGAGTAAAAGAAACCATAATATGCAGTATGTTATGGATGGATGGAATGGAATGTAAAATGGAGTGATAGGAGATGCATGCCCCCTGAGTGAATGGAAATGTATGCAGTGAGGTTCATTTGGTTTTCCCCCTCAATAATCAAGAATGAATTGTAAGTGAGAGTGCATCATTGGGAAATGGTCGAAGTGTGTGTGTTGTGTCTAGTGCACTGTGATGAGTATGTATGCGACATATAGAAGATATGTGCATGAACCTTATAGCATAAACATATATCATGAAAAAATGAATGTATGATTGATTATTTAGCCTAAATCATATATCACTACAAGATGAATAATAGGGAGTGGTGATGTATCCTAAAGTGTATAACACTACAAGATGAATAAAGTAAGTGATCATTTAGCCTATAGTGTATGTCACTATCCTAGTAATGTCACATG
Organism: Taxus wallichiana var. yunnanensis; assembly: GCA_018340775.1. Lineage (NCBI taxonomy): Eukaryota > Viridiplantae > Streptophyta > Pinopsida > Cupressales > Taxaceae > Taxus > Taxus wallichiana. The sequence continues at coordinate 1,025,478,562 of CM031242.1, forward strand.
ATAGAAGGGTGAATGATGAATGTGTAAGTATGATAAGGTCCATTTGATTTGCAAACACTTGGGAGTCGATTATGGACTGAGAAACTAAAGTGCGTCATAGGGTAGTGAGTGCAGCTCATAGAATAATATGTAGTATATGTGATGCGTAGAGGACCATGTAATTAGTAGAAATGCAATCCATAGTGTGGTAGGTAATATATGTATATAGTAATGTAGTATGTAGGATGAGTATTATACGATGCTAAATGTGTGGACAATAGGAGTGTGACATGTATATGATGAACATTAATATGATGTGTAAAGTATGTATGATATGTAAATGCGTGATGGTCAAAATGATGTAGTCTAAATGTAGAATGTATGATGTAAGGTGTAAGACATATGACGTGAAATGTGTGGAGAAACGTAGTGTGTAATACCTATTGTGCAGTGTGTGGGCTTCATGTGTAGTAATCCCTCAACAGTCAAGTGTGAACCGAAGCACAAGAGTGTGTCATAGGGTAATGATGATGCTAAAATTTATGGTGAGTGTGCCTATGATGATGTATGAAAATGCAAATATGAGACATGCGTAGATGTTACAGTGAGTTCGATGGATGTATTAGATGTTATGCCCCTAAGCATGTACATAGGAATGAACTATCTAATGATAGTGAAGGGTGAAAGTTCTTCATCCGATGTATGTTATGAAAAAAATTATGACTGTGGATAATATTGGTGGTATAGTAGACAAACGTTGTACTAGCGAATGAAGTTTATGTGCATGTGAGGGATGAACATATAATGAAACTCATGGTATAGTAAAATGTGTAGGTGATGGAGATCTACGCGATGTTAAGTGTGAAGGTGATGAAGACCTATGTGGGATAAACTAAGGTGGTGACCTATGTTGAGATGTAGCAATTGTCCTAGGAATGGGCCAATACCTAAGTGGAGGACTAGTGGAATGATGCGATCGTGTTGACGATGCGTAAATTAGTGAGATAAGAGTAGACGTAGGAGCCCATTGAGATGTAACATGACATTGGGTAGTGAATGAGATAAACCCTTGATGCTCAAGATGTTTGAATCTACATTGTAAAGCATAGCAATAGTTTTCATTATGTCTATTGATTCGATGATAATTGCAATATGGATGACCCTGATACTGTGTTAGTTAATAAGGAGGATAGTAATGAGTAGGCAGTAAAGTGATCAATTTATGACTAAAGAACACAGTTAGAATGTCATGTTGCTTAGTATTATGCTCAAATATGAGAGGCTCAAGAAATGGCATGACCTAGGTTCAGTTATATGACATGTAATGGACATAGATTGAAGAGGAGATGTATAGGGAGAACAAACATGATCCTGAGAAGCGTTCCTAAGGTGTTGGATTTTAGATTTGAGAAATGTGATCGTGGATTCCATAGCCCTAAATTTATCTTGAAATAAAGCATGTAAATCTTGAATGGAGTCCAATAAGGGTTTATTAGATGGAGACTCACTAGGGTCGTTAAATAGACAAGTGAGTATATGACTTAGTTCATGTGGTGGCATATTACCACGATAATACTTGGTGTCTAGGGATTTTTGCAAAACAACTTGGAAATTTGGATCTCTCTTAAGTAAATCAGATAATTAAACTTAAACAACCTTACAACCCATTATAGAAGAAAAATGAGGATCCTAAGCATGAAATCGGCTGGGTTCACCAAATTGATTAGCTAAAATGTGGAAATATCCTATAGTTAACCTAATCTAGAAGGACATGTAATGCAGTAAATAAATACAATAAATAAGTAATTAAATGACCCAACCACTTAAACTAATGAAAATTAAAACCCTGATGTGCAAGAGAGAAGATGAAAGAACTCAACTGAATAGAAGATGATCATGGGGGTGTGTCGCAGAGGTGACTAGAGGAACAAGAAATAGGTACGACTGTGCATAAGTCCTAAAAAGTATGAATATGGGCTGATTAACTGGACTGGAGCACCTGGAGAGGGATTGGGGCACCTACAGGCACTCATGTTTGTAGAATGGGAACCCTAGTCTTTATAACATGTTCAGAATTGAGCTTCACAGGTTCAACAGGTGGTTTGAAACCCTCATTGTGAATTGCATCAGATTTTTGTACTAGTTCAGGTGTCATTGATAATCCAAGTTGTATAGAAAACCTGCAAAAGACCAAAGAGGAGTATCAAAACCCTAAAAATAATAATGCAAATGAATGGGTGAATGACCTCAACTACCAAAATAGTGGGCTTACTAACTAAGCATTGCACTATATTTCAGACCCAAATGTAGTTCTGGTGTGTGTATGCATAATGTTCCCTAGGTGCTCTTGTGTCAATTGTACTTTGTGAAGTATTGAGCAATAACTAGATGTATAAAATGTAATATAATGTGTGCATGTAATAGAATAAAATCCCTCCCCCTATGTTTGTGTGATGCAAATGAACTAGATTTGTCCTTGTGATGGAGCTAATAGATGCAAATGATATCCAAATAGATGCAACTCTAGGTGGATGATAGTAGTGACTAGTGCTTGGTCCCTCATTATGGTCTCATAACTTTATATTTATAAAGTTATCTCGATCTAATTTCATAATTAACCTCGAAATGGCCAACCACCAAAAAGATAAAGATCTCAAATGGTTAAAAAGAGCCCAAAAATTGGTGGGAAAGTGAAAAAAGGATCGGGGCTCCCCTGTTGGAACCAGGGAACCCGTGATCGCCCCACTACAATCCTGGGTGCCCTAGTTGAGGCTAAAATAACGCAGAGTGACGAAAGCTAACTCGACATGTAGGTGTAAAATTTTGGGAATGATGAAATAAAATAAGAGAAGATGGCCAAAAGATGGTGGAGTGCATGATTTTGTGTCTACACTCACCCTTCGGGTGACCATAGGGGTCATTCTGACTCCACATGTTGCATCTTATTTTATTATATTTCATGTGGTTTGTGGACATGTGTAGGTAGAAATTTTATTTTGTAGGTTACTGGTACCCTTAGCGATCATAGTGCGAACATCAAGTGACAAACATGGGCCAACAAAGAAACTTCACCGAAATAGAAGAAAGTAGATTTCAAGCATTTGTACATCCACCAGTGCCAAGTTTCAGTCGGCAATGCCCAAGTGCATCTTCCCTCCCATGGGCAGCCCTATCTAGCTATATTCATGCATTCTAGAATTTACAATGACTAGTGATGACCATGTTTGTAATTTGTTTAGCACTCGCACCCGCCCCTATCACTTCATGTTCCTTCATAAATCAGCTAATTCCTCTTACCTCTTCATTTTTCTTAGGGTTTTATACTTTGCATTTTTATTCGCTTGAGTCATTACTGTATTTTATCATTTGTCTAATCACATGTTACAGTAGTTATTTTGCAATCTATATTTAATTAATTTGAAATTAAATTAAATCATTGAGGGAAGTCAATAATCCTAGTCATAATGGACCGTCTCTCTAAGTATGCCCTTTTTTGTTCTTTACCCCACCCATATACGACCTCAACAATTTCCTAACTATCCATTGACCAAATATTTCACCT